>JBBPQR010000103.1:0-19143 GCA_038092615.1 Boletus sphaerocystis | reverse complement strand
CGTTGCCACTCCAGAGAACCTCAGTCTTGTTCTCTTGGAGTTCTCCCAACTTCATACCAGTCCTAGGCTCATAACTTGGCTAGAAAGCACCTGCTCCATTGGTAAGGGGTTGGCTGTTTTAAAAGCCACAAACACTTTCTGGTCACCAGGCACGATGGCACAAGCTCTTGCAGGAGTTCAACTATACACTCGTTTACAAACCTGGCAACACGAATGGACGTGCCGATGCTTTGTCCCATCGCCCGGATCACGGCGACACAGTTGATAAATTAAACGAGAACATCACCGTTTTTACTCCTGAAGTTCTCTGTTCCTCTTCCTTATCTATTCCCATTGAACTCACCTCCCCCGATGCCCGCCTACCCTCGAAGGGCTCTTCCTCCACCGCAGGCTTCGCTCTGTACTCCACCTTTGATCTTGACATCCCTGCCCATGATCAAAAACTTATCCCCACCCATGTCAAGATCCAACTCCCACTTGGAACTTATGGGAGAATTGCACCTTGCTCAGGCCTTGCCTTCAAACACAAAATCGACGTCATAGCTGGAGTCATTGATGCCGATTATAGGGGAGAAATTGGTGTAATTCTCTTCAACCATTCCGATTCCTTTTTCCACGTCTCCAAATTTAACCATATCACACAACTAATTATTGAAAAAATAGAAAACCCAACACTATCAGAATCAAAGACTCTTGATGAGTAAGAACGAAATAACAAAGGGTTTGGCTCCACAGGAGTTTAAGCCATTTCTTCCATGTCTCTCACCCCGAACTTTAAAACTAAATTATGCATGAAATCCTCTAGGTTAAATGTTGACACAGTTAACGAATATGAATACTATGCAATGGACAGAATTTTCAGAAATTTGAACAGCATTATTTTTGTGCCCCCTTCTCTTCGTAATGAACTCATTTCTATCTGTCATGATTCTCTAGTTGCTGGTCATCCTGGCTGCGATCGTACTATTGCTTCAATTCGAAAGTTTTACTGGTGGCCTGGTGCCGCCAAAGACATTTCTACATACATCGAACACTGCCAGGTGTGCTCCCTCACAAAGGGTTCGTCAAAGCCACTAGCAGGAAAACTTCTCCCTTTACCTGTTCCTTCCCATTCATGGGAAGACATTTCAGTTGACATCATCACTGGATTTCCCCTTTCTCTTGGTTTTGATTCTATAGGGGTTGTTGTGGAGCGTTTTTCCAAAGAAATTGTTCTTTTCCCTTGCATGAAAACCACTTCTTCCTCGGACTTAGCTTCTTTATTTAGAGATCACATATGGTGTCTCCATGGACTTCCTAACACTATTCTATCCAATAGGGGACCACAATTTGAAACCGGAAGAGAACCTGAACAAGTACAACCTAATTTATAGGGTGTACGCGTGACCTTATAGAGATGACGGAGGACGAGGAGGTGTCGTAGACGACGACGAGGACGATAGTGGAATTTGTTGTGGGTATGGAGACAAAGAAATATCGGAGCATCCGTTAACGAGGATGAATTCGGCAAGTGCAAGTAATAGGAATAGAGTGGTAATCAAAAGTCCAGGCCCCCTAGGGAGAGTAGACAAGTGAATAGGACTAAGGAATAGACGACGAGAGGAGGCGGTTTATATATGATACTAAAGTGATTTAGGGTAGGTCGTCTGAGTCCTAAATAGTTGAGGGCCGGTGAGGGAAAGTGAAAGATAAGGAAACATGCGGATGAAGCAAGGTGTCCGTGAGGCGTGACATCATAGATAAGACGAGAGTCTGGACTGGGTCTAGACTCGAGTCACGTGTTGTCCCACGGTCACGTGCGAGGTCTCGTGACGTAGAAGAGCAGAATGTCACGTGACCCAAAAGGGGTCAAGTCATGTGACTAGATCACGTGAGCAGCGTAAGGGTCCTGAACTATAACACAATTCGTCTCGGAGTTCACCAGAGAGTTGTGCAAAGTCTTGGGCATACAGCAGAAGCTGTCAACAGCGTACCATCCACAAACGGATGGACAAATGGAACGGATCAATTGGGAGATCCTCACTTATCTATGGGCCTACGTGGCAAAAAATCAGGATTCTTGGGCATCTATGCTAAAGATGGCTCAATTCGCACACAACAACACTATCACAATGGCAACTAATACTTCACCATTCTCAGTCACACGTAACTACATGCCTCGCATTGGATCAGAACCCACAACGTCCACTAAAACCCCTGGGGGTCATTCGCTACAAACATCGGACATTCCCATGACAAAATCAGAGAAATGCTTCAGAAAACATGCGATCAGATGTTGCATGCACAAGAATCCAAATGCTCTTCCGCCCCCACATACACCATCGGTGATCTCGTATGGCTCTCCACGGATCACCTCTCCCTTCCTTATCCCACTCGTAAATTAACTCAAAAATTCATTGGTCCTTATCGTATCTCCACCATCCTCCCTAATGCCGTTACCCTTGTCCTCCCTTCCACCATATCTATTCACCCCACTGTCAACATTTCCCGCATTAAACCTTGTAAGCCCCGCTGGCCAGGCAAAACATATATAAACCAGATGCCGTCACCATGACAGAAGACTGTCACGAAGAATACGAAGTGGACTACATTATCCAATCACATCTTTACTGTGGAAAATTACAGTACCTCATCCATTGGAAGGGATGGGATGAGGTGGATCGCACCTGGGAACCTGCCGTAAACCTCAAACATGCCCAAGATGCCATAAACGACTTTCACACAACTCATCCCACAGCCCCACATCCTATCTGTGGGATCTCCGAAGAACAATTTACATCTCTCTTCTCTCCGTTCGGTCCCTCCTATTCAGAATTCACCAACTCGAGACTGGATCTTGAAGCTGGTGAATGGGAGGTAGTGTTATAGTTCTGGACCTTCACACTACTTTTTCTTTTTCTTTCACTCATCATACTTAACATGTTTTCACTTTCGCAGTCACGTGACCAAGTCACCTGACTTACCCCTCTTTGGATCATGTGACATTCTGCTCTTCTTCGTCACATGACCTCTGCACATGACCATGGGAACTACGTGACCTATGGTCCAGACCATTGTCTTATCTATGATGTCATGTCTCACGGACACCTTATGTTCTCCTCATGTCTCTTATCTTTCTTCTCCACTTCTTTCTCTTACACCGGCCCTCAACCCTTTCAGACTCAGACGACCTACCTTAAAGCCCCGTACTTACATATATAAACCATACCTCTACGTTGTCTCTCCCCAGTCCTATTCATTTGTCTAACTCTCCCTTGGGGGCCTTGGACTCTTTGACTACCACTCCTACCCTTGCACTTTGCCGCCTCATCCTCGTCATCAGATGCTACGTATCTTTTTCATTGAAATACCATCATCCATGTTCCACATCTCACTCGTCATCATCTTTGACTCTCAGTCCCAAACTATTGTCTCCATTAGTTCTCTCATTAGACCTGTTGTCTAAGGTCTACCTCGTTCAAGGTCTTCATTCGGTTTCAACAATGACACGATTGATATCTCTTTCTCCCTAGATAGCATTATCTCCTTGGATGATGATGATAGTGATACCATGGACAATAGCTCACAGAAAATTCAGACTGCACGTCTCATACCTGGCTTTGAGATGGCTACTGCCAAGTTTCCAGCTAGCTTTTATGCCATCGATGTTCACCAGGCCTTCACCTTCAAGCCCACGAGTGGACTCACATTGAAGATATACTTTGAGCGACTCTTTCAGCTACCTTTGAAGACCTCAACATATTATGATCACAAGGCTAGGTGGTTTAATGCGCCACGCAATGCTAGAGATAAGGTAGTTGCTGTGGGATACACTGAGGAAGGTCAATACAATAGGTTCCTGGTCGTGCATGCTGCTAAGGATGCTGAAGTCAAAGTGGCAAAGTGTAAGCTGCAAGCAGCTATCTCTACACACAACTAGCGTATGTCTGTTCATCTATCGCAATGTATTGTTTCAATTGTGTAGTATGGAATGTTATCTGGTCAATCTCCCACACTCTTGTACACTCCCTCTGAAACCGGACTAAACCTTCAAGTGAGGAGAACCTAGTTTATAGGTTGGACGAGTGTGGATACGGAGATGATTCGTTGTCGTTGAGTATCAACGACAAGGAAGATGATAATGCGGAACGTGTTTATATTGAAAGATACGAGATATCGACGTAGCATCCGTTAACGAGGATGAATCGGCAAGAAGTTGCAATGGGTAGGTAAAGAGTAGTAGACAAGAGTCCGGGCCCCAAGTGGAGAGCAGACAAGTGAATAGGACTGGGGAAAGACGACAGAGAGGTACGGTATATATATGAAACTAAGGTGCTTTAGGGTAGGTCATCTGAGTCCTAAATACTTGAGGGCTGGTGTGAGAATGAAGGAGATAAGGGAACATGAGGGAAACGCAAGGTAACCGTGAGGTGTGACATCATAGATAAGGCGAGAATCTGGGCTGGGCCTAGACTCGAGTCATGTGTTGTCCCACAGGTCACGTGTGAGGTCACGTGACGGAGAAGAGCGGAATGTCACGTGACCTGAAGAGGGGTAAGTCAGGTGACTTGGTCACGTGACTGCGAAAGTGAAATTGACTAAGTCCGATAAGATGAAGAAAAATGAAAGTACGCAGCGTAGGGTCCTGAACTATAACACCCTCAGACCTGGGTGGACTCCTCCCACACTCTAGCACACTCCTGTAGATGTTGGTGCACTCCTGCAGATGTTGGTGCACTCCTTCTGGACTCTGGTGCACTCCTTCTGGACTCTGATGCACTCCTCCTGGACTCTGGTGCACTCCTCCCATACTCTGGCACACTCCTGCAGATATTGACGCACTCCTCCTGGACTCTGGCATACTCTTTCCACACTCTGGCATACTCCCGCAGACGTTGGTGCACTCCTCCCACACTCTGGCGCACTAATGGTGCACTCTATATAGCTGGAGTGGTTCCTGCCCATCTACTCTCTAAGTCTTCCTTCAAACCCTTTCTCTCGCTAGCAAGTAACTACACTCCCTCTTTCTTATAGTATATCTCTGCTTACAACATTCCAGTGTCCGGCTATTTGCCTTCACTGCCACCCTTACCACCGCCTTCTGTTTTCTTGCTGCAAGACGAGCCACAGTACACACGCAGGTGTTTGGGTTACTCCCAACAGATGGTTTGATGCTGCTGGACATTACAAGATGATGATCTTGGGTGATGGTACACCCGGGTAAGTTATCTTGTCTAATTCATTTCTGCATTACCAAGTTGAATATAATCCAGTGCAACATGGATGAGGACACCTGTGATTGGTTCCAATGGGCCTTTCAGGATTCACATGACAATGCTCTATTGATGCTGCAGCAGACTTCGAGTCCCAGCCAACATGATCACCACTGTGCATCCATCAGCCTTTCTTTGCACTTGCAGCCTGGTTGCTTGTCCTCTGAGTCACCCAACTTGAATAAATGCACATTACCAACTACACACCACCACACACCCTTCATCGAGCTTCAAGTTGCTGAACTCTCTGAACAGCTGAAGCCTCTGTTGTATGTATGCAGCCACAACTTTGCTTCCAGCACCACAAGTGCCCCCCACCAGCATGAGCAGTGTACATCACTGGCAGGCAGTCCCCAGATCTGGCCCTTTGATTTCTATGTGCTCAAGATGGATATTGGATTCAAGAAATGTCGCCTTGAGTCTAACAAGCACTGCCCTGTGGAGAAGGTGTTCCAGGACCATTTTCATGTCAAGTTCATGTGATCAACCTTCTATGGTCACCGTCAGCATTGGATGAATGTCAGCTGATCTATTTGTGAACAATACATTGAGTATGTGAAACCGGATGAGAACCTTAGACAACGACAATGGGAAACACCCATTGGAGGAGAAATACAGTGACGAGAAGACAACGTGTTTCAAGGTTGGCTTCGACGCGAATAATAAGATATAGATTCAAGATAGCAGCAATGATGGTTAACAAATGAAGCATCCAATGACAAGGATGAGGTGGCAAAGTGCAAGGGTGTTATAGTTCAGGACCTTACGCTGCGTATTTTCACTTTTCTTCATCTTATCGGACTTAGTCAATTTTCACTTTCGCAGTCACGTGACCAAGTCACCTGACTTAACTCTCTTTAGGATCACGTGACATTCTGCTCTTCTCCGTCACGTGACCTCACACGTGACCGTGAGACAACATGTGACTCGAGTCTAGACCCGGTCCAGACTCTCGCCTTATCTATGATGTCACACCTCACGGTTACCTTGCATTTCCCTCATGTTCCCTTATCTCTTTCATTCTCACACCGGCCCTCGAGTATTTAGGACTCAGACGACCTACCCTAAAGCACCTTAGTATCATATATATACCGTATCCTCTCGTCGTCTTTCCCCAGTCCTATTCACTTGTCTACTCTCCCTTGGGGCCTGGACATTTGTGTACCACTCTCATAAAAATTCTATTCTCCTCTCTGCCGTCTCATCCTCGTTATTGGATGCTCCGCTACTACTTCGTCACCATACCCACAACAAATTCCAACATCGTCCTCGTCGTCGTCTACGACACTTCCTCGTCCTCAGTCATCTCTATTAGGTCACGCGTACACCCTATAAACTAGGTTGTACTTGTTCAAGGTCTCATCCGGTTTCAAAGGGTAGGAAAGGAGTAGTAAACAGTAAGTCTAAGGCCTCCAAGGGAGAGTTAGACAGATGACTAGGACTGGGGATAGACGACGTAGAGGTAGGGTTTATATATGTAAGTATGGGGCTTTAGGGTAGGTTGTTGGAGTCTGAAAGGATTGAGGGCTGGTGTGAGAGAAGGAAGTAAAGAAGAAAGATAAGGAACATGCGATAAAGGCAAGGTGTCCATGAGGTGTGACATCATAGATAAGACAATGGTCTGGACTGAGTCTGGACCAGATGTCACATGATTCCCATAGTCACGTGCAGAGGTCACATGACGAGGAAGAGCGGAATGTCACATGACTGCAAAGATAAAAATATTGTTAAGTACGATGAGTGAAAGAAAAGTAAAAACATAGCATGAGGTCCTAAACTATAACAATATGGACACATAAAGCGTGGCCGTTTGTCAAATTTTATTTGCCAGGAGATCAAAGGCAAGAAGTACATGGGCAAATTATAGTTTACCTTATATTACTATGTATACTAGTACCTCTTGATGTGTTCAACCTCATGTAACTAGTTTTGTCGCATTTTATGAATTATGAACAGCAAGGGCAAAGATGAACAATTGAAGAGATTCAGTGCATAGCAAAAGAACAAGTACTACTCAGGCCATATGGACCAATTACCGGGGTGACACCCTTGTGCCTCTAGCTTTGCCTTTGTTGCCCAGTTGTGTCGTAGAATCATCTGATCAAGGAAAAAATTGTACTTATCCACAAGCATTTCTTGACATATAGCATAATAGCCACCCATCCAAACATTTGCTTGCTCGGCTGCAGAGGAATTGAAAAACCAACCACCCTCGTCACTGAGCAACTCTGGGAATGCGGCAGGGTTGCAGTTTTCCTGGCAGAATGTGTGGGTCTCCTTGTGCTTACATTTGAAGTGGAAGACATCGACAGAGAGGCTGATTTTGGTGAAATAGGGATCTGACTTGACATGTTGAGCAAGTGAACAATTGTTGTCATAGAAGATATGGTTAGGCTTTAGGGCCTCGACACAAAATATGCGCTTGATAAATTCCTGACGGACAGCAAGTGATCAGAGAACATCAAACAGAAATAAAGACAGTGAGTGCTTACTGTAACACTAGCAATCCCTTCTGCCTCAAACATTATGTCCCACCCGAGAATCATCCCACAGGATACAACTACGAGCTGCTCATTATGTGTTCTGGACCGGGTGAACTTGGCATGCACTTTCCTTGACTTTGTTGCAGAAGCATCTTGTGGTACCCCTTCAAGGCCATTGGCAGTGACATGACCAATTGAATCAATGGTAAATTGCTTATCATCATTGTCAACCATGGTATGCTGGGAAAGAAACCACAAGTTCGATTCAGAACCAGTCGGATGGACAGCAGTACGAGTATGCTGCAACCGGTCATGTAGCTGGAAGTGGGACTATCCTTTCTCGCGGTGGAGCCATTCTATATCCTGGTGCTCTTGATTGTCACAAGTAAGATGACCTTTGATAACTTTGCTCTCACAGCCAACAATGGAGCAGATGTCATTGAATGAAGCATGGACAAGGCAGAAGTGGTCCTTGCCATTGTGCAACAGGACCTGACAGTTGTGCTGGCTACAGCAAGGATGACCAATGCATATGCCATCTGTCACAATAACCGAGCATTTGTGATCACCTATTGGTTCATCTCAGTATGAGCTGAGAAATCAGAGGCATGCTTACATTTGCCATCATTGTTGAAATACCATTGTGTACACTTGTCACAGAAGTGTATCACCTCAGGTTGACCCGCAATGCACATGGATTGATTCCAGGTTTGTACAACATCCTTGAGGCAATCCTTGTGATCACCGGTATGCTTAACAATAAAATAATCCTCATGCTCAACAGCATCTTTGAGTAGGCAATAGAGTAAGAACCCTGACCAGACATGGTCTGATGAGAGACTGAAGCCAAATGGCCAGTCTGGTGGGGGCTCATTGGATTGGGACATAGGTGTGTTGTAAAAATAGGCACAAGCAGTTGCTGACATGCTGGACAAACATGGAAATGCAAGTAGCATCAAGTACATGAGGTCAATGTACCATTGGTCCATCAGTGCCAACCACATCTCAATCACCAGCCATTCCACAAATTAATGCTCACTGACTAGAATGATATCTGGGACTCCTCCATAGTAGGTACATTCATCCTTGAAAACCTTGAAATTGTGATGGTAATTGATCTCACATGCTACATAGTCGAAGTTATCCAAGCCAGTTATCTCATATGCATAAACCATGCCAGTGGTCAACATACCTTCACAGGAGAGGTGGACTGAATAGACGGGAAGAGGTCCATTGGTAAGGGTATATAGCATGCACTGCTGCTGCTCTGCATGCATCATATGCATTCCTTTAAGGGTTCAAGGACAGGAAGGTGCTGGGCAATGTTGAGTAGGTGGATAGAGCATCCATGCAGCTATAAAAAAATAAATCAGTACTACGTACAATGAATTTGTATATACGTACTAAAGCCATAGGGTATACCATGCTCATGGAAGGTAGAAAGTGGAGCTTGAAGGAGACTGTGTGCCTGATCAGTACACCATGCAATGTCATTGAATATGGATCAACACTGGACAACGGTATTGATGGGGAGATCACATGTGTGTGAGAGAAAGTACTGGGCAGGATGTAGAAGGATTTCAGGTGTGGCAGCAAGAGCATGGTTAGACAGTTGCATCAGAACAATATCATTCTTGATGGCTGCAGCTGTGGCAAGGAACAATAGAAGATGGTCGAAAGAGATTGACTGGAGAGAAGGATTGGCTGTAATCCATGCACAGAATTTTGCTAGGTCCATTGTACACATCAGACTGCCACTCGGTTAGGCAGAAAAGGTTGGAGGCCACTTTGGGAGTGGTGACAGTTGGCATTCAGCATTGTTGGCACTGTTCAGTCTCTGCTCCAATGTGTGGTGAGCACTCGAAACCTTGGGTCCATGAAAGCTTAGAAAATTCAATTCTGAGACTTTTGGGGGGTAATAGGATCTAAGTGACAGTCCAGTCACATGACTAGATAAGATCATGTGACATTATCTGATAAGATAAGATAAGAAGATTGTTCATAAGATAAGTCCAAGTGTATCGTAGCGAGTCTGATAACAGCAGTGCTTCGTAACAGATAAATTAGCAATGTATGTGATAAGAGGAGTGTAGCAGTTGCAAAAGGGGTTGGTCATTGAGGTGCTATGTTTAGCTATCATTTTAAGTGACCTGAACATGATGTTCATACATTAGTAGAAGAGATGCATGCTGCACAAAGTTTGAAAATCAGGATGAACCTTGAAAGTGGGTATAGGTATGAAGGCAACACATTACTAAGCATGAGAAGTGGCCTGCATCCTGACATCTGATTGAATGTTGCCAATGGAGACAACACTAGATGCATCTCTAGGCCCTCAGTATGTCCTATCACAGAGGTCTTGTCAGAGGCAGCAATAATGGGAACAATCATTGCACCCTCTAGAAGTTAATCCTCAAGAATTATAAGGAATTTCTGGGGTGCTGCATTGGTATTGAAGATTTACCTGTATGTGATGCACTCAGTCTGCTGTGAAAAACTCACTATAGTGACTCCAAAAAGCATTACAATGTTTGATACATTTGTAGTGTAGATAAAATAACATTTGATAGCATGGGAATTACACTTAGCTATGGTGGACGCATGGGAGGTATAGACCCTTGGCTACCAAACAATCCCTAGATCATGTGATTTGACCCAAGGGGTGGGAAGATATGAGTATTTTAAAGCAGATATGTCATTGTAACACTTTTGTACTTTTGAGATGGACTAGGGTATTTGTACAAAATCAATACTTGGCATATCCTCCTTTGGCTCTAATCACTGCCTGAATCCTTCTAGGGATACTCTCAATCAACTTCTAACACTCCTCTACTAATATCTTCTCCCACTCCACTTGAATTCTCTCCTATAACTTCAAAATACCCTTAGGAGGATGTTCATGCTCTGCAAGTCTTCTTTTGAGGTAGCCCCAAGTGTGTCCAATGGGATTAAGGTCTGGAGACTGTGCATGCCAGACCATAGTCCTAAACTCCTACTCCTCTAGCTATTCCTTGACCTTTTTGCAGGTGTGTTTTAGATTATTGTTTTGCTAGAAGATGGTATCAGAAGGATTGAGCCCATAATAGTTGAGGGTTTGCTGGAGCTCATCCTTCAAAATTTGAAGATAGAGATCCTTATCCATCCTACCATCAATCTTGGTGGCAAATTCAACTTCCTGCCAAGTCATACAACCCCACATCATTACAGAACCACCACCAAACTTGACAGTTTCTTCTATCAATCTATCACTGAGCCACTCACCTGACTTTTTCCATGCCCATTTGCATCCATCTGACCCTAGACAATTGATTTTGATCTCATCAGACCATACTATCCTCTTTTAATCATTCATAGTCCAATTTCTATGGGCATAGGCAAAGTCTAAACAGGTCTTGTGATGCTTGGCTGAGAGTAGAGGATGTTTGGACTTAACTACAGCCTTCATGCCAGACTTTTTCAAGTGGAGATGAATGGTATTAGGATGAAGAGGTTGATTGATGATTTCAGAGAGTGTTTTGGTCACCTGGACAGCATTCTCAGCCTTCTGAAATGTGATGAGATGAATGGTATGGCAAATGTTGAAGGAGGAAAGCTTAGATGGACAGCCTTCAATAGACTTTTGCAAGTCAGAACACTCTTTGGAATGAAGTCTGAAGATGGTAGCAGTGCTAACACCAGTGGAGGATGAGATAGAGCAAACTGAGTGGCCAGCATCAAGTTGAGAAAGAATAGTGTTTTTCTAGGTAATGGATGGGAACTATTTTAAACTCAGACATTATACTTATATATGTATGTTTATTTGTAGTGCCAAACAACAGCAACTATCCTATCATTTGAATAGGTTTATACTGTCTATCTCAAAAGTACAAAAAGTGTTATAATAATATATATTCTTTAAAATAATCATATCTTCCTACTTTATGGGCCAAATCACATGATCTAGGGACCGTTTGGTAGCCAAGGGTCTATACCTCCCACACTTCCACTATAGTCAAGCATAATTCCCATACTATCTTACCTACACTACAAAAGTATCAAATATTGTAATGCTTTTTGGAGTTACTATATATTCTCTCTCCATACCATGCATGATGATGTGGGGATCAAAAGTCATGTAATTTGTGAATATTTGGTTGAAAAAGATGTCTTCTATGACCTCTTGAGCATTGTGCCAGATAAGTTGTATGAGATGAATAGTTGGGACAGAGAAATTGATTGTTGTACATTTTCAAGCAAGGCCATTTGGGAGCCTATTAATCCATCTAACTAGTTTGTCAGCAGATTTGGGCACTGGTTTTTCTTGGGTTTGAAATTAAAGTAATGGTAGACATCAGCATCACATGTGGAACTTGGCAACGAGCATGCCTACCCAAGTTAGATTTAGAAACTCATTAATTGCTGTCTATGTCAGATTTTTAGCAAGAAACTTGCCAAGTTCCCATTCTCCCTCATTCTTGAAAGGGTAATAGACAACATGTTTCTGCAGTCTCTTATGCTCATCCATCTTCATTTTATCCAGCATAGTAGCCCCTTTGCCATAAAGGTATTCTGAGGTTGGATGATATCGGCTATGAATGTTCTTATTGAGACATTGATAAAAGGAGCAGGGGATAGGAATATTTCCTGGGCTTGGTAGAGTGCATTGTTCATTGTTTAGATGGTTGATAAATGCTGACAGAGACTGAAAACTGGTATAACATCCTAGGCAATGTAATGTTTCCCTTATGACATGGTGTTAGAGCCCTAATATGAGATGAAGAACCAGTGATGACTTTCACACAATCTGGAGAAAATTAATTATCCATTGACTTCCAGTTGGAGCAATGCATGCAATGGTCAAACATCTCTAAGTCTTTCAAGCTCCACATGTGTTTTACTTAGGCTACTTATTCCCATTGGCATGCACACATCCCTTACACTACCATCTTCACCCCATAAACATATCCTTTTATTATGCATCCACCAGTAACTGCTATAAATGGTACCAGCCTAACTCTTGTGATTATTGATATTTTGCAATTGCCTTGTCGCTCATGCCAACATGACTGTAAACAATACTCTTCCAACACTGAATCAACTTCACCTACCATAGCTTCACACTTGGACAGTTTCTCCATATCCTTCCCACCTTTGTCCCCTTTTTGATCCATCATTAACAAGGAGGCAAGCATGCTCAGATGGCACACCATCAGCACTAGGGCTCTCATGTACCAAAAGCTTAAGCCATACAGATACTGAACCACTCCTCACCCCCTAGAACTTTGTTTTACCATAAAGTGCTTGGAATACTCTTCATATATACATATGTAGAGCTCAAGTTTGAGAATGTCATTGAGGTATGTAGCTCACCAGCTCATGTGCCACCCACCTTTCACATACTGGTCTCTTACAGTGGAAGAGAATGTTCAAATGTGGTTTGTTCCACCTCCCTAATTCAGTTATTTACAAGGCATGTGAGGCAAAATTAGCTTTTAGGAAATCCATCCTTGCTTGTATATCATTGACACAAATAGAAGCTGATGCTTTTGAGAAACAAGCAGAACTTCTCTGTGTGATTGAAGTAGAGGATAGGAAGGAGCTCTTCACCTCTGATTAGAAGCTAGGTTGTATATTGGATGTGCTAACTGATCATGGAATTAACCCTCAGGAACATGCTGCATACCAGCATGCTGTCTATGCTGATGAACTCATTGCACTCACCATGGCTGATATGCAATTGCATTAAATCCATTATTCAATGAGAAGGCTAAGGAAAGTAGCAAGAACATGTCTAAGTTGGCAAGCAATGAAGAAGTAGCTCAGGATAAGGAAGAGTCAGCTTTAGAATCTGAGTTAAATGGAGATTTGTCTGATGATCTGGTATATAAAGATGATTAGGCCAGCATGACTTTAAATTAAGGGTAAGTTGGCAGCATGGTATACTTCAGTGAGCTAATATGATTAGATAGTGCTACTTCAAAGTTTTTCCCTCTGTATCTGTCAGCACTGAGGCAGGCTGGTGTCAATCCTTTGTATGGGCATACCTTACAATAAGGATCTAAATATGTACCACTTTGATCCTTTAGCCCATTTGTATCTGTTCTTTCTTGCTAATTATAGATTATGTTATGAATTCATGAAAACCACCAGCTTCAGTACAGTGACGGTATGCAAATCCATACAAAGTACATCCATCAGCCTATCAATTGAGTTTATGAATTGATACCACTGTCTTAGACATGTCAGTGGCCAGTAGCAGGTCAAATATTAGGGAGTGGCAATGTGGAACAGCCACAAGACCCAATGTTTCATATGGAGGCTCCTTGCATTCCTTTTGACCCCCCATTGTACAATCTGGCCATAGCATCATTATCCCAGTATCACTATCCAACATCTCATGTGAAGGTTCAGCAGATTCCCTTCAACCCCCCATCTCATAATCCAGTCAGTGTTATCATCCTAACTTTATCAAGATCCTTTATATACCAACACCTTAAGCTTCATACATCATTTGGGCTCAAGCAGTGATGGCAGCAATTTGAGATACTGGCTATCCGAGTTTGTACCAGATGAGCAAAATTGGTCTTCACCTTGTGATTGTGATCACATTAATCTTTTTGCATCTAATTAAGCCTACTCTAGCAACTGGGGTGCAGCTGCATTCCAATATGCAGATAGAGCCATGCCAATCCAACATGGCCAGCTAGACCCTGGTGTTACAGTGTTGGCTGCCTATTCAGCTCATGTATAGATGTCAAGCCTGAGGGCACAATCTAGTAGCATTATACCATCCATATCTAGGCCATAACCTAAAAGCTAGCTGACGCTGGCCATTCGTCCCCTTTAGAGTGGCAAAATATGATCAGCTGATGGCAACTGTTCAGATGAGGTTCAGGTATGTACTATGATACTACTGGTACTACCATAACCATCAATTTGTAGGCCATTGAAACAAGACTAAGCATTCCAAAAAGTTGGCAAAATTTCAAACTACCCCTGAAGCCGGATGAAAACATAGAGTGAGTATAGCCTAATAACAGGCTAGGCGAGTGATACTGTGATGAGGAGACATTGACCTTTATTGTTGATGTAGATGGTGATGATGATAATAAAATTGAAGACATAGGCATGGATGCAGAACAAGAAGAGCATCCAATATAGTACACCTAGTCTTTATCCTAATGACTAGAGAAAGTTATCCTAATGCATGACTCATCACTCTATATTAATTTCTTATCGTGACCATATGATCTTATCTATTACATGAGGTGCTTACACTATTTATATTGGTCATAATGATACAATTCCATTGTATCTTTCTTACTCATCACTTTGAGTCTTTATTTCCATTGGATAATATCTTTATCATAGATAAGAGCATTATCTGCTATTTGCTAGAATACCTTAGAACATTCTAAGAATGTACATAGATACAAATATCTTTGTATGTATTTAAGGAGAGCCTTTACGGCTCATCTTATCTTAACAAGTTATCTTTTGATTCATTCTATCTGCTCTCTAAAGCAAGACTCTTGGTTTCACCAATGTTTCACCTATCCCAAGTGAGTGTTTCCACTTGAGACTATCTTTTACTCCTTTTTCCCTTGTGTAACACTTCAAGATACACTTTGTACTTCAAAAGGTTATGAGCCCTGCCTAGACAAGTGGAGTTTGTCTTTTGATATCACGATGCCTCCCACTGTCTTGCCTGCTGAACATTGGTTCATGACCATGATCCAAGATGTCCTGATTGCCTTTCTATTTATTTATCAGGTGATCAAATTTGATAATACCATTGTCAACGATGCAGTAATCTTTTCATTCCTAGATGGCATTCTAATGTTCTTCTTTATGCCGGAAACTTTTCACATCATTTTCGAGCTTACATCAGAAACTGGCTATTACCTTCTCAACCTTACATTCAGGAACCACCCTGTCAACGTAAGTACCAAGAGGAGACACACGCCACCTCACACATCCAATCCTGAATCCCAGCCATGTCCTTATCATCCTCTTTATCGTCCTAATTGTCCACCAACTCCTTTTCCACTGCAACAACCTAGAACTCCTCCCTAGGTTGTACCTGAGACCATTCCCCATTCTATAACACATACTCAAATGGTTGCTCCAGAAGTACCTCTAGAAATCTCTTGTCCCATTTGCAACGGCGCAATTGAACAAGGAGAATTCCATCATTATAGTGAGAATGATTACCTGAGAACTACATCTTAGAGACTAAGGGATCATAGAGATCCATTCATAATTTTCAGAGTTCTCTCTTCACTTTCTTCTTTAGATTCATACTTCCTCACTCCATCCCACATCGAAAGAGCTCCATTCAGACTCTCAAGAACCCCCTCATCTATGCTCAACAATAGCCCTCCTCATCTCCCTATTCCATCTCCACCATTCATCAACTATCTCATCAATGAACTTGCTACTCTATCAGTCACCCAACCTCACTTATCCTCCCATTCTCTCTCCTCTTCCACTCGGGGAATGCTTTCAGCTAGACCCCAAAGAAGTCGAACAACTCATCAACGGGGAATACATCATTCCTCATCTTGACCAACCACCCATGCTTCGCAGCAATCATCTGCTGGATCCCATGGATTAAGCTCTGGTTGAAGGATCCCTCCCAGTGCTTCAACCGAAGCTGGTCAGTCTGATCGGCATTCAGAAAATGATTGATCTTCTGGGAGTGGACATTCTGGACTTAGAGAGAGGTGAGTACATAGTTCCTCATCATCCAGAGTACATGAAGTACCCCTGGATGGAAGACACCTTTCTAGGCACTAATGTCATTGATAGGAACAAAGAGAGCAAGTGGATAACACTCAACAAAGACAATCAGGAGATTTGGGACATCCATCAGGAGCACTTCATGTTCCATCCATCCCTGTCCCTACCATCGCTTCTGACTCAGCACAGTCAGTACATGGTGGTGGAAGTGTCACCCAATATCAAGGTAATGAAACTGGTAGCCCCCATCTGGTTCCAACACCAGACCCCACTTCTCAATCTTAAAGAAGTGAAGATTTCCCCTTGATAGGTAATTCCCTTCAGGCTTCGCCTAGAGGAGACTCACCCAAATTATCTTGTGGTTTAAAGACAACCCATCAATGGCCTTCAGTATCTCAATGAAACCATTGGTTAATACCTCGAGGGAGCTGGATGGGCTTTTCCAGTTCACACCTACAACGAGACCCACAATCTTCGCATCCATGACCAAGGATTCAAAATCTTCAAGAGGTATTGAGCGCTGCTTCCTCAATTGGAGCAGAAACTTTTTGGGATGAGTACGCAGACCTGGAATCAACTTTATGATTTCCAGGCTAGAATTTCCTTTGACTCGAACAAGTTGCAACGCCTTTATAAACATGACAAAGTTCTTCTCGAAAAGGTTATCCCTATCCAGAGACTAATTCATTCTTTCGAAGATTCGTCAGAACAATTAAACAATGTCTACGATACCCTGGCAGGGATTAACCAAAGACAAAGAAGAAGAGCTGCTGAGGAGGGCAAGCAACAATGAAGAACTCACTGCCATGTGTAGGAGTGGACTTCATCTTTCTTCTTCCATTCCTCTTACTTGGCCTTGTTGTCATACTTGTGATTGTTCTTATATTTTCAAAATGTCTGACCCTCATTTATTGAAACCGTTTGAGAACCTGAACAAGTACAACCTAATTTATAGGATGTACGCGTGATCTTATCGAGACGACGGAGGACGAGGCGGTGTCGTAGACGAGGACGAGGACGATAGTTGAATTTGTTGTAGGGATAGAGACAAAGAAATAACGGAGCATCCATTAACGAGGATGAGTTCGGCAAGTGCAAGTAAGAGGAATAGAGTGGTAGTCAAAAGTCCAGGCCCCCTAGGGAGAGTAGACAAGTGAATAGGACTGGGGATAGACGACGTGAAGGTACGGTTTATATAGGATATTATGAAGATTTAGGGTAGGTTGTCTGAGTCCTAAATAGTTAAGGGCCGGCGAGGGAAAGAGAAAGATAAGGAACATGAGGCGAAAGCATGGTAACCATGAGGCGTGACATCATAGATAAGATGAGAGTCTAGACAGAGTCTGGACTCGAGTCACGTGTTGTCTCACGGTCACGTGCGAGGTCATGTGACGAGGAAGAGCAGAATGTCACGTGATCCTAAAAAGGGGTTAAGTCATGTGACTGGGTCACGTGACTGCGAAAGTGAAAAACGACTAAGTCCGATATGATGAAGAAAATGAAAATACGCAGCGTGAGGGTCCTGAACTATAACATTTATCCTTTGCTGTCATAAACACCTGAAGTAATCCAGAGACTTTAGATGTACCATACCTGAAACTGGATAGAGACCTGGATGAGTTAGACCTGTGTACACACAGGGCTAACGAGGGAACTTATGGATACGATGGTGTGAGACCGAGTGTCGTAGACGACAACGAGGGCAATGATGAAGGTAGACGTTGGTATTGAGATATAGAAACAACGTAGCATCCGATGATGAGGATGAAGCGGCTAAGTGCAAGGGTAGAGGAAAGGAGTAGTAAACAAATTATCCCAGGCCCTCAAGGGAGAGTAAGACAAGTGAATAGGACTGGGGATAGACGACGTAGAGAGGGGATTTATATATGTAAATACGGTGCTTTAGGGTAGGTCATCTGAGTCCAAAAGTATTGAGGGCCGGTGTGAGAGAAAGAAGCAAAGAAGAAAGATAAGGAACACAAGGTGTCCATGAGGTGTGATATCATAGATAAGACAATGGTCCGGACTGAGTCTGGATCAGAAGTCACGTGGTTCCCATGATCACGTGACGATGAAGAGCAGAATGTCACGTGATCCAAAAAGAGGGGTAAGTCAGGTGACTAGATCACGTGACTGCAAAAGTGAAAATGGCTAAGTACAATGAAGTGAAGAAAGAGTGAAAAACGTAGTGTGAGGGTCCTGAACTATAACACTACCCCCCATTCACCAGCTTCGAGATCCAGTCTCGTGTTGATGAATTCTGAATAGGAGGGACCGAACGGAGAGAAGAGAGATGTAAATTGGTCTTCAGAGATCCCATGGATAGGATGTGGGGCTGTAGGATGAGCTGTGTGAAAGTCGTTTATGGCATCTTGGGCATGCTTGAGATTTACGGCGGGTTCCCAGGTGCAATCCACCTCGTCCCATTCCTTCCAATGGATGAGGTATTGTAGTTTTCTGCGGTAAAGACGTGATTGGACGATGTAGTCCACTTCGTATTCTTCGTGACAGTCTTTGGTCACGGTGACAGCATCTGGTGTTACGATCCCTCTATTTTTCCCTTATTTTTCCATATTTTTCCCTATTTTTCCTGACTCGCTATGGCCACTTTCCTTGCTAGCCCCTATCTCCCAGTCACGCCCACCATAGCTCGTCTACAAGTCTACTAGAGGCCTGCCCTAAACTAG
>JBBPQR010000102.1:0-19154 GCA_038092615.1 Boletus sphaerocystis | reverse complement strand
CATTTTCTACAACAGAAATTGCGTCAATCACCGGTGGGATGGCAACCCCTCGACAGCACTTCGTCCTCGACGACTACTTCCTGAGAACCATTGATTGTATGTTTTTCAAGCCAGTCATTGTAGCGAATGTGACCTACCTAATTTCTACAGGTAGTCACTGCCGAGGATTAACAGGTTCCCATTCTAGAAAAGATTCCTTATGGAGTTTTTGCAGTAAGATCACTTTCCAGCAGCTCGATTTTTAATGACAATTGATCCTCGCAGATTGGGAATACATGATACTAGCTATTACTCCTTCGCGCCTGGGGAGCTTGCTGTCATTTGAGGGGAGAAGACCACTTGAATTGCTTGTTTCTTTCATAGATGCGGTCGAATCGATCCCGTACTCCCAGTTCATTGAAGAGATCTTCAATATTCGTTCGACGCGGTACAAGGATTGGAAGAAGGACGACTGGCTATGTACTCACTGTATGACACAGTTATTGTCGGAAAAGATTCATGCCTGGTTCGACGAAAGGATGTAATATATTTGTATTAAGTGGTATACACGTCCTCGACCCTATGTAACAATTGAGATCCGCCGTCGCGCTGAGAATCAATGGATAGTGACTTTGCTCATAATGTCAGTTAGCGCGCTCACATCCCCCTCGAGTTTCCGAGCCTCCTCGGATGGTGCCTGTTCTTCTGCTTCTTTAACATCCCGCCTTTCTCCTCCTTCCTCCCTCTCCTCCTCCTCCTCCTCCTCCTCCTCCTCTTCTTCTTCCTCATACGCGAAAAACCTTCCACCACGCTGCTTCATAATTTGTCGGATGGCATCAACGTCGTCTTCCAATTCTTCGTCAACATCATTCCATTGTAGTTCTAGCCTCTTCAGTTTAGGTAGGGTGGCCAACGAGTTTGCGAAGAACTTGAGTGTCGATGCGTTGAGGTTGTTATTCTGGAGTACTAGAGTCACCAGATTCTTGTTTGATCCCTCTGCGAGCTTTTGCAGGGGTGGTGGTACCTCATCATCGCCTTCCTCTGATAATACACAGTCCGAGAAGACAAGGGTCTCCAAGGCAGACAACTTTGGCAGGACATACGCCCATGCGTTCACGGCTGCCTTTGATCCGTCCTTGATAAATGTATTGTCCTGAAGATCGAGATATCGTAGGTCCGGGCATTTGGATAGGCCCTCTGCCAGTGCTTGTATACCATCAGTCCAGATGGCGTTCTGCGGAAGTCTGACCTCCACCAGTGTCCCATGCTCAGCGAAAGCATCCGCCCATGCTGGCGCGGACCCATTTTCAAGCCTGTTCCTGCCACAAATGACCGTCTTCAAGTTTGACGTCAAGCCTTTCTCCTTGCTCAGCTCCGCTGATTTCTTCAGCCAGTTTGCGATCATGGTGCCTGCCTCTGGTCCTAGACCGTTGTTGTTGAGACGGAGGATCTCGAAACGATTATTTTCGAGCAGCGTGCGCAGCGGTTCGACAGAGCGAACACCAAAGGCATTGTCGCTGAGGTTAATTTCCACGAGTGTCGATTTGGGTTCAACAGCGTCACATAAAGCTTTGAGTGCGTCTGGAATCTCGGAGATGAGACGACCGGTGAAGATATCGGCAAAGTCCGCAACCTGGTTTGCGGTCAGGATGCGAAGAAAATGGATGTGAAGAAAAATACCTTCAAGTTCTGTGTCTTTTGCAAGAACTTTGCAAACTCCTGCGCAGCTTCGATGCCAATTGTATTGCCTCCCAAATGGACCTCTTCGATCAATGTGGGGTCGAAGCCTTCGAGGAGCGGCGCAACATCCACGGCGGTATTGAGCTTGAGACTTCGGCCCCTAATGTCTAGGATTTCTGTATTTTTGACCATTCTGCACGATGAAAATGTGGATGAGGGTAGAACGACGCGGGCTGAAGCTCAACGAGCCAAATCTACAATTATCGATAACTGCCGTAGTGTTTCTTGCAGTCACGTGCACAGAGTCGACTAGCATCGCGGATTTTTGTGGTCTCCAACTTCATCGTCGGGGACGACGACGAGCTCGAGGTCACTCGTCTAAGTCGGTCGTGCATACTCTCTCAAACGTGACCATTTTTTGGCGGCTCGTCATGTCACTTCATAATACACTCAACGATCCTCTTGCGATCAATCTCCCAAAACAGGCCCGAGCACTACTCGCCATCTTGCCTCCAGACTCTCCTCATTTGAGTCAGATATCACTTGCATCATCACCAAAAGTTCTACTTTCGACATTGTCACGACTACTAGCGGCTCCCTCTCTTACTGTGCCGATATCAGATCTTTTTCGACCCTTATTGTTCGACCTGTGCGCAAGATGGTTACATGATCAAGAGGACCTCGAAGACAGATTCATCGCTTTTTGTGCGTTGATAGAAAACCACGAGGAACTATATCCGTGAGTCCTCTCCAATTTTGCTTTCAAGTATTTAACTGTGCTATAGGATTTTGGCTGCATTCTTGCGTCGGCCATGCTTCTTGCAAGGTCCACTGGGTTTTGTCGAAGATAGTCAATCAATTTTCATGCTGGACGCCATACGTCTACAGGATCTGCTTCTTGCTTACTATCGCTTGCTTCGAGCCAACCGTCTACTTCCCAACGACTTCTTGTGGCCCATATCACATTTATCAACTCTCTTCACCACACCTCACCCTGACTCTGCAGTCAAGTACCTGGCAATCAGGTGTTACTCACTCTACACGGGTATGGCTGAAGTGGAGCGCGTCCAATTAGAGACCCGTGTTCTCGGTCAGCCTGGTGTGGTTGACTGCCCACTTTCGTATGGTCAAAACATTGACGGGAGTCGAATTATCATTGATGGATGGGTGATGCCCGTGCTAGAACTCGAACGAATCCATCGAACTCGCAACTCTGTCGCTGCTGACTCCGACTTCTATTCGCTCGACGCTGATAGATTCCAACCCTTAACCAACAGTGATTTATCGTAAGGCTTCCCGTCTTAGGAGCTTCTTACCTGTTCTAACGTCTTGTCACCAGCCCGTGGACTGCCAATATTCATGGCATACTCGTGCTTAAATCTTCCCCCTCCACCCGTTCTTCCGTGGAGGTTGTCCCGACACCTTCAGCCATAGGAACATTGCGACAGCTTGCGATTTTTGCCTCACTCCGCTTACCTACCCTCATTACTTCCCCCCCTTCGTCTGGAAAGTCACTCTTCCTTTCGCATCTTGCTTCTGTGATATACCCCGACGCAAACGACCAAATCATCACTGTTCACCTTGCCGACACATCACTTGACCCTCGTTCACTGCTCGGATCCTATGTTTCCTCTCCGACCCAACTCGGAACATTTGAGTGGAAGGAAGGTGTGCTTGTCCGTGCTATGAGAGAGGGGAAATGGTTGGTTTTTAAGGATATTGATCGCGCAAGTATGGAGGTGTTGGGACTTATCAAGCCCCTTACGGAATCTTTGTCCCCTGGCACATGGATTGGCAACCGCGCGAGCATAGATATTCCAAACAGAGGCAAGGTGAGGGCCTCCGAATACTTTGCCATCTTTGCGACACGTTCGGTGGTCCCATCGACGGGTGGAGGCTTTTCGAATCCAATTTTCTATGGGGCGCACAAGTTCCAGGAGCTCATAGTCGATGCCCCATCGTCAGATGAAATCAAGATGATCATTGAATCTCGGTTTCCCAAGTTAGAGGAACCGCTTGCACGGGCGATCATACAAATCTGGACCGGTGTTCAGAGACTTGGAACAACGGCTTCCGCGAGGTCCATTGGTTTGAGGGATCTTGAAAAGTACTGCCGTCGGGTGGAGACACTCATCTGCTCAACCCATGGTTCTATGATCGTGGAAACCCCCAATCAAGATGTCATTCCTATCGCAACACTCTTCCCAAATATTGCTCTTCGAGAGGAACTCTTCCTTGAAGCCAGGGATGTCTTCTTTGGTGCTGGTGTCCTTACAGCCCCGGCCCACTCTGATCGCATCGCTGCTCTTGTTGCTGATCATATCGAGCTAGATTTTGAGCGTCGTAAGTGGGTGCTCAGCGAGCGAGTTCCTGCGTTCGAGGAGGAAAGAGATGGGAACGGTGAAGTCAATGCTGTCGTCATTGGCCGCGTACGCCTTCCTGCACGACCTCCAAGGCCGAGGTTTCTTATCGCGCCGACTCGTCTATTCGCGCTGCATAAACCTGCAGTATGCCTCCTTTCACGAATTGCCACTGCCATATCCCTTTGCGAACCTGTACTTTTAACCGGAGAGACAGGTACTGGAAAGACTAGCGCTATCACTCATCTTGCCTCTTTGCTACGCCGGCCCCTAGTTTCTCTTAATTTCTCTCACCAAACAGAATCTTCAGATCTTCTTGGCGGCTTTAAACCAATTGATGCCCGCGTTCCTGCTTCGGTGCTTCATGCAGAGTTTTTGGAGCTTTTTGGAAATACCTTCAGTCGGAAGAAGAACGTCAAGTTTGAGGAGTCTGTCAGGAAAGCGGTCCAGGAGGGCAGATGGAAGAGGGCAGTGGTTCTTTGGAGAGAGTCGGTGCGGCTTGCCAAAGAGCGAATCGAATCAAAACTTAATGAGTGCACGCTGTGAGTATCGAACATTAAATGATATTGTCGTCTAATAGCTTTGCCAGGGAGTTGTCTCTGTCCTCCACGGAAGCGGAGGGCCCGAGGAAACGGCGAAAACTCGATCAGGCGTTACTTCAACAATCTGGAGAGGCTTGGGACAAGTTTGAACGTAACTTTGATGAGTTCGACATGCAACATGCTGAAGGACAGGGGAAATTAGCCTTTGACTTTGTGGAGGGCCCTCTCGTCAAGGCGCTCCGTTCCGGAGATTGGTACGTCTGCTTATATTAATTGTTCACCAAGCTTGTATCTGACTTATCGTCAGGATACTTCTCGACGAAATCAATCTGGCAAGCCCAGAAACGCTTGAATGCATCACTGGACTTCTAAGTGGTCCATCGGCATCCATTTCTTTGACCGAGAAAGGCACCCTGGAGGCAGTTCCCCGCCATCCTGATTTTCGTCTGTTCGCTTGCATGAATCCTGCGACGGACGTCGGAAAAAAAGACCTCCCTCCCAATATCAGAGCCCGGTTCACCGAGATTGATGTTCCGCCGCCAGATGCTGACCGTGAAACTCTTCTTACCATCATTCACCAATATATCGGCCACTGTGCAGTTGGAGATAAGGCTGCAATCATGAATGTCGCTGACTTTTACACCGCTCTTAAACAGTTGGCAGAGGATCGCCGGTTGGCCGACGGATCAAATCATCGGCCTCATTACAGCATGCGGACGCTCGCCCGAGCTCTTACCTTTTCGGCCGACATCTCCCCCATGTACGGCCTGCGACGAGCATTATGGGAAGGTTGCTTAATGGCGTTTACCATGGTGCTCGATGGGTCCAGTGCAGATATTGCCACTAGTCTTGCACAGAAACACATCCTCTCCGGAGTCCGTAATCCTAAGTCCTTATTGATGAAGGTGCCCTCTCATCCTGTTTCTCGCTCTGTCGACGAGTTCGTCAAGTTTGGCCCGTTTTACTTGGAAAAGGGCCCACTTCACGTTGATCCAATGGAGGGCTACATCATGACACCTTCAGTGGAAAAAAAGCTGATTGACCTTGCCCGGATCGTCCTCACTCGTCGTTTTCCGGTGCTTATTGAAGGACCTACATCCAGTGGAAAAACCAGTGCGGTGGAGTACCTTGCACGGCGAACGGGTCATCAATTCATCCGTATCAATAACCATGAACATACTGATATTCAGGAGTATATTGGCTCCTATGTTTCCGATCCGACCACCGGAAAGCTGGTATTCAAGGATGGTCTTCTTGTTCATGCCCTCAGACGTGGCCATTGGATCGTTCTCGATGAGCTGAACCTCGCACCAACGGACGTCCTTGAGGCCCTGAATCGACTACTGGATGACAATCGTGAATTGGTCATTCCGGAAACTCATGAAGTTGTCCGGCCTCATCCTCACTTCATGCTCTTCGCCACTCAGAATCCGCCGGGCTTATATGCTGGTCGAAAAGTTCTGTCACGTGCCTTTCGTAATCGTTTTCTCGAAGTTCACTTTCAAGATGTACCGCAGGCAGAATTGGAGTCTATCTTGTGCCAACGATGTCGAATTGCACCCTCCTATGGGCAAAAGATCGTCAGCGTGTTCCAAGAGCTGCAGAAGCGGCGACAAACTGGGCGTGTTTTCGAGAGTAAACAGGGCTTTGCGACCCTCCGGGACCTGTTCAGATGGGCTGGTCGAGATGCAATAGGATACCAAGAACTTGGAGAAAATGGTTACATGCTTCTCGCAGAACGAGCTCGGCGCATTGAAGACAAACTTGTGGTCAAGGAAGTGATAGAGTCCGTTATGAAGATTCGGATCAACGAGAAATCACTGTACAATCTACTCGCTCCTGAAGCCGATGCATATATCGGATGTTCCGTACCTTCATCCCCACAAGTTGTCTGGACTCACGCTATGCAACGATTATTTGTTCTGGCCTCCAGGGCTCTGAGATTCAACGAGCCGGTTTTGCTGGTGGGAGAGACTGGTTCTGGCAAGACATCTGTTTGCCAATTGTATGCTGAAGTCGTGTTCAAAGAGTTGCACACACTCAGCTGTCATCAAAATACGGAAACTGCGGACCTCATCGGTGGGTTGCGACCAGTGCGAAGTCGCGGAGCGGCTTCTTCGGATATTTGTCGTGATGCATTGTCTCTCCTGGCCCGTGCCGGTGTCGTTAGCCCACGCACGGATACTCGGGGGATACTTGACCAGATCTCCATGCTATTGAAGACGGATCTCGAGTCCTCGCTAGCGGCTGCACTCCGGGAATCACAGAAGAATCTTCTCGTGTCAGAGTCCCTATTTGAATGGCATGATGGTCCTCTCATTCGAGCCATGCGGGGTGGCGATGTCTTCCTACTCGATGAGATCTCGTTGGCCGATGATTCCGTGCTTGAGAGGCTCAACAGTGTACTGGAGCCCGACCGGACCATCGTACTTGCTGAGCGGGGGGGTACAGACGGAGAATATCCTGCTGTTCGCGCTGCCGATTCATTCAAACTTTTAGCGACGATGAATCCCGGGGGTGATTACGGGAAGAAAGAGTTATCTCCTGCCCTTCGAAATCGTTTCACGGAGATTTGGGTACCCCCGGTTGACGACCCATCTGACCTTGGGATGATTGTCGAGAGTTCCTGGACTCATGATGCCTTGAAGGTCTTTACTATGCCAATTCTGCGGTTTGCTGAGTGGTTGTGTGAGAGGGTTGGGGATCGTTCTGTTTGCACATTGCGAGACATGCTGGTAAGTAACCTTGGAAAACATTTCGCCACGTTCCACCTCACTCTTCCCTAGGCTTGGGTTGCATTCGCGAATGCTGTTTTTACTCCCAACAAAGAAAATGCGATCCCAGCAGACGATATATTTGTGAGTTAACGATGTTTTTCCGTTGGTATTCGGGAACTCACTCATAGTTTAGCACCATGGAGCCCACATGACATTTCTGGATGGATTGGGCTCCTTGCCACAAACGGCAACGTACTCACTGCAGGCTTTGCAACAAATCAAGGATGAGGCCATTCGCGAGTTGCGTCAACTTGTCTCATTTAGCGCGCAGGGTACATTGCCTCGCCACGACCCGTCTAGTTTCGTTCAGTTTGGCCCCTTCGCACTTCCCAAGGGACCGGAAAACGCCATGATACACAGCTTCAATCTTCAGGCGCCGACTGCTTATGAGAATGCTCTGCGAGTAGTCAGGGCCTGTCAAGTCCGCAAACCAATTCTTCTAGAAGGGAGCCCCGGAGTTGGGAAAACCTCCCTCATCGCTGCCTTGGCCAAGATTGCCGGTTACCACCTGTGTCGCATCAATCTTTCAGACCAGACCGATCTGATAGACTTGTTCGGGTCTGACTTGCCTGTGGAGAATGGTGCGCCAGGAGAGTTCGCCTGGAAAGATGCAGAATTCCTTCAAGCCTTACAACAAGGCCACTGGGTTCTTCTCGACGAAATGAATCTCGCCCCTCAGGCAGTCCTTGAAGGGTTGAATGCAGTCCTGGATCATCGAGGCACGGTTTACATACCTGAACTGGGACGCAGTTTTACGCGACATCCCTCGTTTCGAGTATTTGCTGCGCAAAATCCATTGCACCAAGGTGGGGGCAGGAAAGGTCTCCCAAGATCTTTTCTCGATCGCTTCACGAAGGTTCACGTCGAGGAGCTCACTCCCGATGACATGCTAGTTGTCTGTGGGGAACAGTACAAGGAGTATGACGAAGGTATCCTCCGTGCCATGATTGCGTTCAACGCTCGCTTGAATCACGAAGTTGTCCACAAACGGGCCTTTGGTCGGGAAGGGAGCCCCTGGGAATTCAATCTCCGTGATATCATCCGATGGGGCGAACTTCTACGGGCATCCACCATAACTAATCCCCGACACTTCATCCGTATTGTCTACTTGAGCAGGTTTAGGAATCTGCAAGATCGCGCATACGCCCAAGCGATATTTGATGAGATCGTCTCAACCCCAGATTTGCCGAGCGTACCTAACCCCTACCCGGTCATCTCAAGTTCACATCTACAATTTGGTTACTATAGCACAAGGAGGCACAATGCGACTTTACCTCACAGAACTTCTGACGTCCTACAGGTACATCTTACAGCGATCGAAGCTATAGGCGCATGTCTCTCTCAATCCTGGCTAGTCGTCGTGACTGGCTTCCGTAACAGTGGCAAAACGAATCTGATAAGGACTCTTGCTAATCTTTCAGGCAACTGTCTCGATGAAGTTCACATCTCCAAGGCAACAGACACAACGGATATCTTGGGTGGTTTCGAACAAGTCGATCATGTAGCACGAATCATCGCAGCCGCACACGAGGCAGTTCACCTCACCGAGACGTTCGCGCGTTCTACTTGCGGGATCACTTCAAGATATCGATACCGAGCAGTCGTTCAACGCGAATTGACCTCCGATCGGAGAACATCCGCATCAATTTTGCGAGCTATCTCCGGGCTTTTGGAGGAGCTGTCAATGATTGATGTTGATGACACCTCCCTTGATGCAGCGCGGAAAGAGTTGGAATTTAGAGTCCGTGACCTGACCCAAGTTAGGTCTACGAGGGGCCGTTTCGAGTGGATCGATGGTCCATTGATACGAGCGATGAAGAACGGTCACTGGCTCGTTCTCGATGACGCAAATATGTGTAACCCTTCCGTCCTCGATCGACTTAACTCCCTCTGCGAACCGAATGGCAATTTGGTGCTGACTGAACGAGGCCACGTCAATGGCGAGGTACAGATATTGACACCGCATCCAAACTTCCGTCTACTCATGACCGTGGATCCTCGATATGGTGAACTGTCTAGAGCGATGCGCAATCGCAGTGTGGAGGTTTCTCTGTTGGACTGCTTTACTGACGAGGACCGGTCCCGTTTGCTCGCGCACTCTCGCCTCCCTGTTGGCTTGACGACGACAACATCTTGCTATGTATCCCACGAACAGGCCCGTCGAGGCATCCTCTCGGTGTCCCCACCCAACCCGTCTCAGCCTCTCCCATCCGTTGGTATTGACCATGATTCAACATTGTCCGCCCTGGTCATCCATGCGCCAATCGTGGGCGTCCCCGATCTTCAAGTGTCACGCGCCCTCGTTTACTTCGCCGTCAGGTCGATTCCCATACCCCTACACTGGATTTTCAGGCGTTATCTTGAAGTCTCGTCACCCAGTGGACTCCTGTGTTCTGTGCTTGCAGACCCCGCCTTCGGTGAGGTCTCTAGAACACTTTCTTCGAGGGTGAAGGGAGTCTCTCAGATCCTTCCGCGCCCACTCGATGATGTGTTGGTCAGTGTTCATATGTCAGGCGGGATCGCATCCGCTCTTCCACACCGATGTACTCAATTTGCTTGAATATATAGCCAATGGATGATTTCATGGTTTATCCACCGTGTCCATGCTGTACAGAACGGGCGGAGTACTGCTCACACCATGCGCTGAAACTCGAAATTCTGCGTCTTTTCGCTGCCCTCCTCCTTGATAAGAGTGGCGATCGTGGATGGAACCAATCAAGTAGTTTGCCCAGCGGCGCGCTTGCTCAATGCTCGTCGAATCTGATTGAGGCATTGCAATCGGTATTGGCGGAAGTACGAGCAGTCGCCCAGATGTTACTGGAGCAGTTTCTCTCCGGCTTGTCTGGTTGTCAACATGTGAGCATTTTAGGCCCGATTCCCGAACCATTTTCAACGGTGGCTGTAGGATTACAGTAAATCTGCCGATCTTCTCAGCATTTCCAGAAAACTTTGGCAGGTTCTCGCTCGGAAAGAATTGGACTACTCCTGCGTTCAAGTTCTATCCAAGATGATCTCCGAAGCACTTGACAATCACTCGCCTGCATATCGAAGTCTTGCTCGTGCATCTGCTATTCTAGAGTGTGCGATCTCTCCGTCGTCCGGCCTTGGACTGGTAGCCATGTGGTCGCAACTACGCACGGACAGGCCCACCGAAATTGCGTCAGTTGACATCAGGTTATTGGCTTGCTTGCCTACGGAAGTTTCGAAACCAGGTATGCTAGGGTCTTGTGAGTCACCAACATATTAACTTATCTATCTAGTATTACGTCGAGAGCAGTTAGACATCCTTTCTATCGCGACTTTCCCGATGCACTTACAACCAGACAAGGCTGAGCGATTAGTGCACATATCTGGCCAAGTCAAAGACGTAAGAAGACATTTACAATGCTTTCTACCATATCCTGATTATCTGCCGTAGTGGGTATCCAAGGTTCCCAGGAAAAATATGGGCCTCCACAGGGCCGGCAATGCTGTTTCTCTTCTGGTCGAATTGCAAGCACTGTGCGATCTTCAAGCAGAAAACAAGGATGTATGTGTGCTGCGCTCCAGGTATATATGGAATAGACAGTTGAAGCAACCTCACGTGCAGGTGATGATACTTATGCTCCGGCGGCTTATTGGGATGGCTCTTGAGGAGCCGAACGAAGATCTGCAGCGATTTGCATCGTACCAACATATCATATGGAATCATGATGTGGACTGCTACAGTACGTCGCAACCTGGTTACCATCATACCGTTGTCCATAGCGTGGTTTTAGTTTCCCCTAGTATTACCGCCACGGTGATGACTCAATGGCTTGAAGCTTTGTGGCATACAGAATCACCAGGAGTGGTATGTACCAAGTCTTGGAGTGGCACTCTCCAACCCACTTGTATTTCAGCATGTCAGCGGACCACATATTATCTTCCGCCCAACTCACCTTCTCAGTGCCTTTGAAAAGAGGTATGAGCTTATACTCTGTGCGCTCATATTTTTTTAATTCCTCTTCATAGTCAAGTTGTGGGGGTCTCTTTGGCATCGCTCGAGGAGCACGGAGAGTCAGTCAAGCGTCATATTGGACTAACTGCGCTACAGTGCTTCACGAATACTTCGCGGCGTCAGCAACTCACTGCATTGTTCAACCAAAGCGTAGTATTGGTTAGTAAAAGCGGCAGCCGCATGAACTACGCACTTATCATTCTCAAGGTCGCTTCTTGCTTTGCGAATTCATTTGATGAAACCACTTTCCATCACATGCAAACGGGCCTCCCCAAAGACAGCATTGAAGCATCGAAGACTCTTCTAGATCTCCTGGGCAGAACAAATCACGAGTCATTGCGGAAGGCCATCCGACATTTGACTACTGCGTTGGAATACAATGTTGACGTGCTCTGCTCGCCTGAGACCGCGGTGTCGCATCTCGGGCGATGTTGGATTGGGTTGAGCAGAGTCATCCTTGATCTCTTCGTCCCCGATGTCCCCGTCGACCCCGCCGCGATGATACGTCATGCGGTAGCTCACGCTCAGGATCAGGCAGATTTCCTGACGCAGCAAATCGCACTGCACGTCAGTCTGGAGCGCCGAACAGCAGCTAACAAAACAAATGATGTCATCGCTTACCTTGAGGCCTCCGCCAAGGATTTGTTGAAAACTACCCACGCATCGGCGAACGTCCCAGCTCGGGACAACCTAACAAATCTCCACACCTATTGGCAGGAGGTGTCGCAATTTATCAGCCAAGTGACCCACCATTCCAAAATTGACGACCTGATGCGTGTTCTGGAATCGAGGGATGCTTCTGCCTTGGATCGCGAGGTGGTTGTCCAAGAGTCTATCTCAGGTTTCTGTCAACGCATAGAAACCCTTTACACCGAGTTTGACGACATCACGTGCATCCTTCGTTTGGCATTCGCGCAACTTCGGTTGGGTCTCCACCTCATGTGCTGGGCTTCGCAGCAATCTTTCTTGCAGAACCACACCACGGAACTCGTGACTAGTTTGGCTGCGTTCCCCTCCACACGCAGCGCACGGCTATTGCAATGTCTGCCTGCCCCCAGTGCGAGTCTCCCTGCCTCTGAGCTCGTCATATTAAGGGTTTCCGCAGCAGCGCATTGTAGTCCATTTCCATCGGCAGTCATAACAATCAGGACTGCCTATGAACAAGCTTATCGCCTCTGGTCGATCGATCGAGCTCGAGACGAGAAAAGAGAGCGGGATCTTAACTCCTTATATCGCACAAATGCGACGACGCATGACGTTTCGACGGAGATCGAAGCTGAGGAGAGGGAGTTCTTGGAGTTGTTCCCCACATTTGAGGATGCTCTTCACCCTTCCGAGGTCTCGGCTGTGCATGTTAACGACAAGCCAGTATATCATCTGACCCCGGATCTGCAACGCCAACTGCTCGTACTTCATCTGGGACTCATGAGCGACACGGTCGATCTGACCAACATCAGTCACACCGCGAGCAAATTCAATGCTCTACGGCAGACCTTTCTGCGATCCTGGATCAGTGACCATCCATCTTTCTTTTCAGATTCACTTGAAAAACAGTCATTACACCTTCAGCTCTCTGTTCTCCATGGCCACCTTGCGGACATATGTGGCAGTTCCAATTCTTCCCTTAGGTCTTTCAACTTCTACGCCGATGCGAATATCCAAGAGGCCAAAAAAGCGTCAAGCGTGATCCGATCCCTCCGATCTTGGTTGATTGCCATCCTCCGAGATTGGCCAGATCAGATGGTACTCCAGCATCTCGTTGATCGCTGTGATATCATATTGGGGTTCGATCTAGCCAGTCCGATTTCCAAGTTTTTGTCAGCCCTAGAACAATTGCTGATGCAAACGGAAGACTGGGAGATGTATGCAAACCGTGACAACAGCCTCAAGGAGCATCAGCATGGACTGATTAGTCTCATCGTCGAGTGGAGAAGGTTAGAACTATCATGTTGGAAGAGTCTGCTGGAATCGCAGAGCCAGTCATTCGTTGGACACGTGGCGGAGTTTTGGTTCCACTTATACGAAGTCCTGATACGGGGACCGTTGAATGCTGTGGCGGAAAGCACAGACGGCGAGGTTGACAGCTTACACGGTTACTTCAGACAACTCCCTTCACTACTGGACGAATTCATCCAGTCCAGCCCACTTGGTCAATTCCAGGCCCGCCTAGACCTCCTCTGCAGCTTTGAGGGCTTCATTCGCATTATAGCACCCCGAGAATCCCATATCCATCAAGAAACTTTGCTCCAAGTCGGTCGTGTTGTCCACTTTACCTGGCGATACTTTTACCTTTTTGTACCGGAACTTTCTACGTTGCTGGGGGACCAAAGACAGGCACTGGAGAAAGAAGTACAAGCATTCATCAAGCTTGCTAGCTGGAAAGATGTTAACGTCCAAGCCTTGAAACAAAGCGCGCAAAGAACGCACCATCAGCTATACAAGATTATCCGCAAGTTCCGCGACGTTCTAAGACAGCCTATCGCGAACAAAATGAATCCGCTATTCGCCGGAGACGCCGAGTGTCATTACCACCAGGCAGAGCGGGCTGTCTTCCTAACCTCACCATCCCTTCCATCCATGGCCGCTTTCGTAGATGTTGCCTCCAGCTCGACTTCCATACCATCTCACCTCGCGAACCTTCACCAGACTTTTGGAAGATTCAATGGCTTCATAAGCAATACAATCCGTCAATTTCTTTCGAAGTATTCCGCCGAAGAGGTGGAACAGCTTTCTTCGGACATTATCTTGGCTGCAAGAAACCTCGCGAACCATGGTATCCCTCCGGATCTAACCAAAGAAAAGCGAGAAAAGTATAAGAAGAACTTACTTCTCCGTAAAAGAAAGGCTTGGAGTGACCTTCTCAAAGAGCTCAAGCGTGGCGGCTTGGCTCACAACGTCAAACCCGAAATTCTCAACAAGCTGAGAGACGAGTGTTGGATCCGAAATCAGCCTTTGATGCCCGCGAGTAGTGCAATGGCATTTGTGCAGAAAGTGGAACACTACTTTGACCGACTACGTGGGTGTCTTCCTGCCCTCAGGAGTGTACTTCTGGGCCACCACTCGGACTTGGGGACACGTGATCTTTCTCGAGGCATCTCTGCGGTTGAATCTGGGTGCTCTTTAGCGCTTGAGGGTAGATCGGGGTAAGCATCTGCCTGAATCATGATTCTATGATGCGTTTTGATCAGCGTCCATACAATCTAGGCTGTCTCAAGCTCTTTCTGGATATGTGTCACTTCGCCAGCAGGCGGACCGACTTCTGGCTCTTTCGGAACATCCGGAAACGATCGTAATTGACGCATATGACAGAATTGAACCAATGTGCAATGCACTGAGTCATTCCGTTCGCGCACTAGAGGAGCTGGCAGAGGGCATGCGTATTTTCTCTGAAATAGAGAAGAGCATCGACGTCATCTCCGATCTCATTAATAGATGTCAAACTCTTGTTGCATCAGCATGCATGTGGCGAGACCGTGTATCCAAGGTGCTGCAAACATGCCAAGTCATCATGCCTTCCGTACTCCTTCGAGGTGGGTTCGAAAATCGTGATCAGGGAATAGAATGAGTAATTAATATGTTTTAGACGATTATGATGCCATCGTTGGCGCTGCAAGATACTTGAGCGAGCTTCCAGGACAGCTTGAAGAGATGTCAACAACCTGTCCTCAGTTGATATATATTCTCCAGCCAAGCCGAGAATGGATCTGCGAGCAGGGCAGTTTTTCGTTTTCCCAGCTGATCCAGCCCGAGGAGAACGCCACCGAAAATGTAGATTCCGTCATCGACACACTCCTCGTCACCGTCCAGTCCATGCTTCGCCAATGCTCCGAGTCGGCTTCGCTCCCCGAACCGTCCCTTGAATCCGAAGAGGCCAAAGACAATTATATTCGACTTGGTGTTCAGACGATATCACTCTTCGCTGCTCTTCTCGACCTTTCCACGCTGGGCGAGCGGCTGAACAATGCTAGCGCGCATCTTTCGTCTCTGCCGCATGCCTCGCGTCAGCGAGCGTTGAAGAGAGTGATGCCTTTCTTGTCGTGTTTCTTGACCTTTGCAGGCGAACTTGTCGAAAGTCTGGCAGGGTGGACGCGCGCACTTTTCAAGTTGGACTACGTCGTGTGCTCCGTCGTACACACCGTCGGAACTCAGGGGTTCTGCATACCCCCCGAAACGGAAGAAGGCGAGGCTGACGGCGATGAAAAAGGACATGCGACAGAGCTCGAAGGAACGGGTTTGGGTGAAGGTACTGGAAACGAAAATGTGAGCAAAGAGATCGAGGACGAGAGTCAAGTGGAGGGGCTCCGAGGCGAAGACGACGACGATGGGGAGATGCAGAGGGAGAAAGGAAAAGACGAGGAAAATACGATCGAGATGAGCGAGGACTTTGGAGGGGAGATGGAGGATGTGCCCGAGACGGAAGAAGGCGACGAAAATGAGGAGGAAGGGGGCGAAGAGGAAGGGCCAGATGAGCAGCTGGATAAGCTTGACAAGTCTGATCCGGCCGCGGTAGACGAGAAGCTGTGGGGAGATGAAGGCGGAGACGGTGATGGAGAATGTGAGGATGAGCTGCAGAATGACAGGTCGCAGGAGGATCAGCGGAATGGTGCGGACGTCGTGGCGAAGGAGGAAAAGAAAAGAAAAGAAAAGAAAGATGAAAAGAAGGCAGAAGATCCAAAAGGGGAGGAGAAAGGGGACGAAGAAGTCGATGCAGGTGACGAGGATCCTGCGGAGGAGATGGAACCCCCCAATGACTCTGGTGCTCCGATGGACCAGCACATTCCGGATGCGAATACTCTTGACCTCCCCGACGACATGCAGCTTGAGGAGGACCGGGACAAGCAAGACGATCACGGAGATGATTTAGAAATGGAAGACCTCGGCGACGAGGAACATGCATCAGATGATCAGATGATCGAGGATGTTAGCAATGAACGAGGAAGGGACCAAACACCCGATGACGATTCAATGTCTGCCGGGCCTGAGGATACCGAACAGCAAACACCCCAAGCCATCGATGAAAGCAAAATGGACAAGGAAAAAGACGATCCTGACGAGGAGGAAAGCAAAGACAATGCTGTCGCTCAGCCCGATCTTGCCACTGGTGATGGTGATGCCGGGGCGTCCGAGAACGAACGACAACCCAGGGACAGTGCCCAAGAGGGGCAACAAGGTTCCGCTTCCGCCCAAGCAGAAATGGACATCGATTCCAGAGAGCCCGATACCGGAAAACAACAGTATGTCTTTAACATTGCTCGTTCACTCGAGCTCATGTCGACCATTCCAGGTCCAGTGACGCTGTTGAAACCCATCCTCAGCCTAGACCACCCTCGACATCCGACACCCAACCTCAATCTTTCGATCCTAGCTCCAGTGGTGAAGGCACACAGCGTGGTCCCGCTTACGCTCATCAACCCCCTCCCCCACAATCTCCTGATCCTCTGCGAAGCCTCGGGGATGTACTTGAAGCAGTTCAACAACGCTTCGACGAGATCTTCGGACCAGTCGATCAACAACAGCCCTTGCCAGTTCCCCAGCATGGAGACGCAGAGCAGGTCGAATATGTCCACCAGGAAGATGCCCCAGATAGCAATGATATGCAGGCACTCGGTCCTGCCGCTGAAGAGCAAGTTGCAAAATTGAGGGAACTCAAGTTGGTTGATGAGGGAAACAACGAGATGGAGACCGACGCCATGGATATCGACGAGCTCGACTCCTTGGATAGAAAAGCCGAGCTGAAAGAGGCGAAAGACGTCGCCATGGAGAGGTTGGAAGCGGAGAAAACGGCTGAGCGTCTTGCCCCCGATATCGAGAGTAGGGTCGTGCATTCGGAACGAGACAATGGTGCTACCCCAGGTCAATCCGATCACCTTCCCGTTCCTTCCGCGCCCAAAGCCGAGGAAGACACCGAGTCGGAATCAGAGCCACCCTCTTCCGATCTCGTTCTCGGTGCCCTGATAGACCACGCTTCAAATCCCACCCCCGCCTCTGCCTCCCATCTTTGGACTCTCTACACGACATTGACTGCATCCCTCTCTCTGACGCTCTGCGAATCCCTCCGTCTCATCCTAGCTCCTACTCTTGCAACGCGCCTGAGAGGCGATTTTCGCAGCGGCAAAAGACTAAATATGAGAAAAGTCGTAGCATGGGTGGCGAGCGAGTATACCAAGGACAGAATATGGATGCGGAGGGTAAAACCCAGCTCACGGGAGTATCAAGTTCTCTTGGCCGTCGACGACTCTGCGTCCATGCGCAACGCAAGCGGTGGCGCAGTCCACCTGGCCTATCAAACTGTCGTTTTGGTCGTCCAAGCGCTCGGAAAGCTCGAGGTGGGAGAAGTGGGCGTGGCGAGGTTTGGAGAGGGATGGGAGCTCATCCGTGGATTTGGCTCGGATGCGACGGGGGCAAAAGACTGGGGGTCCTCGCCGATCGAGGGTGGACGCGTCCTGAACGCGTTCACGTTCTCCCAATCGCGCACGGATGTCGCCGCTTTTCTTGAAGGCTCCTTGTCCGTGCTCGAGGCCGCACGCGAGAATTCGAGCAGCACGAGCGGCAGGGATCTTTGGCAACTCGAGATCATCATTTCGGACGGTATCTGTCAGGATCATGAGAGGTTGAGGAGGATATTGAGGAAGGCGAGAGAAATGAGGGTGTTGGTGGTTTTCATTGTCATTGATGCGCTCCACAATGCGCCTTCTTCGACTTCAAATCCATCTGGCGGTGCCGCCTCGTCGAGCGAAAACCAATCGTCCATCCTGACCCTCTCCCAGGTCTCTTACAAGCCTTCGCCCACTACCGGCGTGGTGGAACTCACGATGGAACGTTACTTGGACTCTTTCCCCTTTGAATACTATGTGGTGCTCCGAGACGTGGAAGCTCTACCAAGGGTGTTGGCGGATACGCTGAGGGAATTCTTCGAGAGGGTCAACGAGGAGTAGATAACTAAGATGCTGTATTTACATGCTTTCACCTGTTCTATAACTCGAGGCAAAAAGTAAATTAAAAAAAATTCTGCGTCCATCTACCAGGTATTCGCGTCACAAATCGACATAATTGTTCCAAAAGCCAGTCGTCCCGTTATTCGGTGCCGCCCAAGCTTCGATGTTAAGCAATCGCATGATGAGATTATAAAGCTCAACATTTGCAAATCCGGGTATAATATAGGTAGCGTCGGTCACAGAGTGCCACGCAGAGGGTTGGGTATCGACTGAGTGGAGCTTGGCACCATGCGAGAAGGGACCATGGGCGACGAATATCGCATGCATAGAAGATTCCTGATTGTCGTAGCCGTGATTCTTTGTCAAGCAAGCGAGATCAACACACAGGGTGGTAGAGAAGATGCGAGAAAAGGTAGCTTACGCCAGTGCTCATCCCGTCTTTGCCCATGTCTTTGTTTGTCAAAGCATATCCGAGCTTTGGAACAACCCAGATAGGAGCAATTCGCTCGTTTGCAGAATAGTGGTAACGCGTGGGCATGGGTGTTGCTTCTTCGAGGTACCCTATGCAAAAGTGATACATATCTGAGGTTTGAAGGGATCAAGGTAGAAGTGCATACCGCCAGCATAAGACTCTGTCGTATACACATGGAACTTGCCACTGAATTGTGGCTCGTTGGATGCACGAATGAGCTTCTCCAAAATAACTTGTTCGTCTGTTCCTTCCGAGAAGCGAAGTCCAAAGGAAGGCCATCCATCATAGTGCGTAACATTCTTCCATGCATCGCCTGTCCGGCTCGAGAATCAGCCAATCTTTCTTTGATGGAAGATGGCAGGAAAGGGACGTACCTAGTATGTCATCCCCATCTAGGTAAATCCAGTCGACCTCACTGGTATCGGCCATT
>JBBPQR010000101.1:0-19195 GCA_038092615.1 Boletus sphaerocystis | reverse complement strand
TAGATCCTCGTCTTATCTATGATGTCACGCCTCACGGTTACCTTGCGTTTCCCTCATGTTTTCTTATCATTGACTTTCCCTCACCGGCCCTCAAGTATTTAGGACTCAGACAACCTACCCTAAACTCCCTTAGTATCATATATATACCATTCCCTTCTGTCATCTTTTCCTTAGTCCTATTCACTTGTCTACTCTCCACTTGGGGCCTGGACTCTTGTTTACTACTCCTCTACCATTGCATTTAGCCGCTTCATCCTCGTTATTGGATGCTACATCGTTTTATCGTTTCTCTACCCATCAACAATTTCACTGTCCTCGTCCTCGTCGTGATCGACACTCGCTACCGTCTCGTCCTCAGTATCAGTTCCCTCGTCCAACCTATAAACTAGGTTGTGCTTGGTCAAGGTCTAGTCCCGTTACACCCTTAGACACATGCTGAAACAGCCAACCCCTTACCAATGGAGTAAGCACTTATTAGTTAAGCTAAAAGCCTTAGACTGCAAGTATAGAGTTGGGAGAACTCCAAGAGAACAAGACTGAGGTTCTCTGGAGTGGCAACGAGCCTTATATACTATTCTACTTTGTATGTACATGTTTGATGTTTAGAACTGTACAGTACCTATGTAAAGATATACCCTTGACCCATAGTGCAAGGCTATGCTAGTAAGGCTGTGAGCAGAGATTGAGGAAGCTATGTGATATGCAGTTATGATCCAGTACAGCCTCCAGGTAAGATCCATTGGTCTATGCACAAGTCACATGACTGGTTCCAGGCAGGCTCCTAGTGGACCTGTAGACAAGCTATGGTAGGCATGGTTGAGAGATAGGGGCTAGTAAGGAAAATAGCCATGGAAAAATAGAGAAAAATAAGGAAAAATAGGGGAAAAATAGAGGGGCTGTAACACTACCCCCTCACTATGAATTGACTTCCAGGCAATTGAACAGAAGAAGATATGACAGCATTTTCATGATAGACTCACCAAAGTCGGTAAATAATGACAAGAAGTTGTGCTGAAGCATACAAATGTGACATGGTGCAGCAGGGTAGGAAGCCTGGAAATCAGTGATGGTGTCCTTTGAGCTGGACAAGTTGGATAAGGGCTCCCACATGTGGTCTTCCTCAGAAATCCACCAAATAGTCCACCTTATACTCCACATCATGGTTTTCAATTATAGTGACAGGTCCTGGACGAAATATGGGTTGTTCCAGAAGTTTTTCCCAGTATGGTTTGATGTATGAGATATTAACGACAGGGTAGATGTGCATAAAGCAGGGTAAGCAGAGTTCCAGTGCATTACTGCCGATGAGTTTGGTAACCTTATAAGGGCTAAGCCATTTCTCATTTAATTTGCAGAAGGCATAGGTGAGGCAAAGATTAGTGGTAGATAGCCACACTTTATCCCTGACAGAGTATGCAGGTGATATCAAGCAATGTTTATTGGCTCAGCAGCTGGTGTAAATGTGGAGGCTGGTTCAGTTGCCATGTGAGATACATAGGTATAAGTGGTAGAGAATGGAGAGATCCAGGTTGCCATCTGTTGCTTCGAGTTGTAGGAGAATTGGGCAATAGGAAGCTAATCTATCCATCTGTTTTGTTGATTAGACATAAACAGGTACAGATACTGTTGAAGATCTCTGTTCATCTGCTCTGTTTGCCCATTGGTTTGGGGGTGAAATGTGAAACCAGATGGGAACCTTTATGAATGAGGAGGACCTAAGACAATAGGTTGGACGAGTGATGACACTGAGATAACACATTGGGCGATTGGGTCGATGATGACGTAAAGTGTAATATGGAAGAGTGTGAGTGGTATTTCAATATTGTAGTAAAAGAGCATCCGATAATGAGGATGAAGCAGCAAGTGCAATGGTAGGAAAGGAGTAGTAACAAAAGTTCAAGGCCCCTAAGGAAGAGTTAGACAGATAAATAGAACTGAGAAGCAGACGATGTAGAGGTACAGTTTATATATAGAAGTAAGGGGCTTTAGAGTAGGTTGTCTGAGTCCTAATCAATTGAGGGCTGGTGTGAGAAATAGAAGAAAAGAAGTAAGATAAGGAACATGCATATAAAGCAAGGTGTTCATGTGATATGACCTTATAGATAAAATAAGAGTCTGGATTGAGTCTGGACTTGAGGTCACATGGTTCCTATGGTCACATGCAAGGGTCATGTGACAAGGAAGAGCAGAATGTCATATGATCTGAAAAGGGGTAAGCCATGTGACTTGGTCACGTGACTGTGAAAGTGAAAATATGTCAAATACAATGATTGAAAGAAAAGTGAAAACATAGCATGAGGTCCTGAACTATAACACTACCCCTCATTCACCAGCTTCAAGGTCCAATCTCGAGTTGGTGAATTCTGAATAGGAGGGACCAAACGGAGAAAAGAGAGACATGAATTGGTCTGGAGAGATCCCACAGATAGGATGTGGAGCTGCGGGATGAGCTGCATGGAAGCCATTGATAGTGTCTTGGGCATGTTTAAGATTTACAGCAGGTTCCCAGGTGCGATCCACCTCGTCCCATCCTTTCCAATGGATGAGGTATTGTAAATTTCCGTGGTAGAGACATGATTGGATGATATAGTCCACTTTATATTCCTCGTGATGATCTTCTGTCATGGTAATGGCATCAGGTTTGTAAACGTTTTGCCTGGCCAGTGGGGCTTTATAGGGTTTAACACAGGAAATATTGATGGTAGGGTGGATAGATATGGTGGAAGAAAGGATGAGGGTAACAGCATTAGGGGGGGTGGAGATACGGTAGGGACCAATAAACTTCTGCGTGAGTTTTCAAGCAGGATAGGGGAGAGAGAGATGATCCATAGACAGTCAGATGAGATCACCAATAGAGTATGTGGAGGTGGAAGAACATTTGGATTCTTGTGCATGCGACATCTGGTCATGTGTTCTCTATAGCGTCGCTTTGATTTCATCATGGGAGCGACCAAGGGTTTTAACAAACGACCCCCCAGAAGTCATATGAGACATTGTGGGTTCCAATCCCATGCGAGGCAAATAGTTATGTGTGACTGAGAACGGTGAGGTGCCGGTTGCTGTTGTGATAGCATTGTTGTGTGCAAATTGAGCCATCTTTAGCATAGATGCCCAAGAATCCTGATTTTTTGCCACACAGGCTTGTAGGTATGCGAGGATCTCTTGATTGACCCTTTCCGTTTCTCCGTCCGTCTGTGGATGATATGCCGTAGACAGCTTCTGCTGTATGCTGAGGACTTTACACAACTCCTTTGTGAACTCCAAGACAAATTATGGTCCCCTGTTGGATAAAATAGTGTTAGGGAGTCCATGGAGACACCATACGTGGTCTCTAAATAAAGAGGCTAAGTCTGAGGAAGAAGTGGTTTTCATACATGGAAAAAGTATGATTTCTTTGGAAAAACGGTCTATGACAACCCCTATAGAATTGAAGCCATTAGAAAGGGGAAGTTCGGTAATGAAGTCAATAGAAATGTCCTCCCATGGATGGGAAGCAACCAGAAGGGGTAAAAGTTTTCCTGCCAGTGGCTTTGACAATTCCTTCATGAGGGAGCACACCTGATAGTGTTCGATGTAGGTAGAAATGTCTTTGGCAGCTCCAGACCACTAGTAGAATTTTTTAATAGAGGAAATAGTGCAGTTGTGGCCAGGGTAACCAGCGACTGGAGAATCATGAAAAATGGAGATAAGTTCATTTCGAAAGGAAGGGGGCACGAAAACGATGCCATTTGAATTTCTGAAGAGTCTGTCCGTTGCGTAGTACTCATATTTGTTGACTGCGTCAACATTTAGCCTAGAAGATTCCATGCATAATTTAGTTTCAGGGTTTGGAGTAAGAGACGTGGAGGAGATGGCTTGAACTCTAGTGGAGCCAAACCCTTTATCATTTCGTTTTGACTCCTCAAGAGTCTTTGATTCTGATAGTGTTGGGTTTTCTATTTTTCAATAATTAGTTGTGCGATGCGGTCAAATTTGGAAATATAGAAGGGGGAATCAGAATGGTTGAAGAGAATTACACCAATTTCTCCCCTAAAATTGGTGTCAATGACTCCAGCCATAACGTCGATTTTATGCTTGAAGGCAAGACCTGAGCGAGGTGCAATTCTCCTGTAGGTTCCGATAGAGAGTTGGATTTTGACATGGGTGGGAATGAGTTTCTGATCGTGGGTGGGGATGTCAAGATCGATAGTGGAACATAGGTCAAAGTCTGTGGCAGAGGAGGATCCCTTTGAGGGTAGATGGGCATCAGGTGAACTAAGTTCAATGGGAATAGATAAAGAAGAAGAATGGAGAACATCTGAAGGAAAAACAGTGATGTTCTCGTTTAGTTTGTTGACTGCATCACCATGGTCTAGGCGATGGGAAAGGGCATCAGCACATCCATTCATGTTGCTCGGTTTGTAAATAAGTGTGTAATTGAACTCCTGGAGGAGCTTGTGCCATCATGTCTGGCGACCAGATAGCGTTTGAGGCTTTTTCCAATATGCGAGATTTTTGTGATTCGTTCAAATCTCAAAGTTAGCCTTCCCAATTAGATAGTGACACCACTCCTCGAGAGCACATATAATAGCCAGCAACTCCTTGTCATAGACTGGGTAGTTGTGCTCGGCAGAAGAAAAAGAATGAGACAGAAAGACACAGAGGCACCATAATTTGTCATTCCCTAAGACCGACAATACTGCGCCAGTGGTGATATCACTAGTGTCCATTTTGACACACATGTCTTTTGCAGAGTCTGGGAATGCCAAAAGTGGCACAGTTGTGAATTGCTTTTTAAGCATGTCAAACACTTTCTGTTGCACCTCCCCCCAGATGTATGGGACATTTTTCTTGGTGAGGTCATTGAAGGGGCGAGCAATCTGTCCAAAACCATTAATAAAATGATGGTAATAATTACAAAGCCCAAGGAAAGACTGGAGTTGTTTCAGTTTGGTAGGCACCAGCCAGTCAAGGATGGCGTCCACCTTTTTTGGTTGCATGCTGACACTGTCAGCGGAAACAGTCATGCCTAGAAAGTCAACTTTGTCAGCATTAAACACACATTTTTCTGGTTTTGCATAAAGGTCATTCTCGCGGAGCCTTCGGAGAACTTCCTTGATGACCTCCGAGTGTTCATTGTCAGATTTGTTTTTTGTATAAATACACATATTGTCCAAGTAGATGATGATAACCACGTACATGTCGTTGAATATGTCATTCATCATCTGTTGGAAGGTTGGTGGACTATTAGTCATGCCAAAATACATTACGACGGGCTCATAGGCCCCGAGTGGTATTACAAATGCTGCTTTCCACTCATTGCCTTCTTTGATGCAGATGTTGTTGTATCCCCACCTAAGATTGAGGCAGGTGAATTTGTTTGTGCCTTTGAGGTGGTCAACAAGTGCTGAAATGAGTAAAAGAGGGCAAGAGTTTTTTTACTGTACCCTTGTTTAAATATTGGTAGTTCATGATGAGGCATTTTTTGCCAGTCTTTCTAGGGATAAAGAAGACTGGTGCTGTTTGAGGAGACTTGGAAGGGCGGATATAGCCCTTCTATTGCTCAGAAGCTATAAAATTACGAACTTCATTGAGTTCCACATTAGATAAAGGAATTACCTGACCCTTTTTGGGTACAAAGTCGGGTTTTGGGTTGATAGCATGGTCCCATGGTTTGCAAACCACCATCTGTTGGGATTTGTTTTTACTTAAAATGTCAAGGAATTCATGGTATTGAGGGGGTACCTTTTCGGTGAGACCCTCCTCGATGGATCGTATGGAGGCATTCCAGATACCATGAATGAAGTTTGCTGCATTGATCATGACACAGTTGCGAATACAGTGACAGAAGTTAATTGTTTTTTCAACCCAGTCAATGAGGGGGTTGCAGCATTTAAACCAATTGTATCCTAAATAAACTTTGTGAGTACCCAAGTTAGTTACCAGGGTATCGACTCCTTCAGAATGTCCTTGATAAGATAGTATAAGAGAGACATAATCAGTGATGTTACCATGTGACGTCGAGCCATTGGCGTTAGAAATAGAACAGGGAAAAGATAATTATTTGGTGGGGATATTGAGTGACTGTACCTATTTTTTGTCCACAAAAGTCTGACAAGTGCCAGAATTGAGTAGAGTCTTTTCCAATTTTTTTTTGCTATTTTGTATTATTTTTGTAATAGATATTGGTGGCAATTTCGAATTCATCGCCATTGAGAATGATTCTGAGGTTAAGGTTAGTAGGAGAGGACTTTAAAGAAGAAAAAGATTTAATTAAGGTATTTTTTATTTTTTTCAGAAGAATTAAGCACTTTGTTTTACTTCTGGTGCCATGCTCAAATGAGACACTTCTTCAAAAGATGTAAGAGAACTAGATGAAACAAAGTTCGATGAGTCTACATCCACTAACCCACCGTCCATGTCCCCTAAGACAGCGTATTGATGGTGAGAAAAAGATGAAGACGAAAAAGGAACTTTATTGTCCTTGGCCAAATGAACACCTCCCAGGTTTATTTGGCTCAGCCTTTTCCCTTAAGTCCATCAGCAGCTAGCTGCCGGGCTTGTGCCATGAACATATTGTAATAGTAAGCCTTTGCTTCCTCTGTCTGCCATGGTGGGATAGATGAGGGTGATGGCAAAGGTGTGGAAGAAGATGAGGATGGGAGAGGAACAATACCGGTGGTGGCGGCAAGCTTGATCTCATGAATATTGGAGTGTGGAGGGATATAGCGGGTCTTCCCCATAGTGGGATTGAAGACCGGACGGCTATGAGAATGGCAGAGCTTTTTGCAATTGTGCGATAGATGACCAGTTTTGTCGCAATTGTAGCATTTACACATCTTTGTTGATGGTTGGACAGCATGTGTGTCCATTAGGGCCCTCTGGCCGGATTGAAGACTGACTTCGCTGTAGCGAGGCTTGGCCTCAGATTGAAGAGGGTGACTGCTCCATTTGAGTCACATATTGATGAACTTTTTTCTGAGTTCCATTGCCTTGAGTTGCCAGGTCACGAGATTGTCTTTAATGGCCGGTTTGCAGATTGATAGCTGAAAGTAGATATTGTAGTTCAGCTTTTCTTTGTATGCCTGCAGGGCGTTGGCAGCGTTGGCTAGGATTCCAGCATTGATCCTATAAAGTTCAAACTGCTGCATAAACACCTCTACCAGCATAGACCCTTGTTGTAGCTCCGTGAATTTTTTATAGGCTTCCTCTTTTAGGACGTTGATCCTGAAAAAGTCCTCAACCTCTTTTTTAAGATCAGCAGAAGCGGGCCAGCCGCCTGGGTTATTGGTACATGCCTGGTACCTCTCCATTGTAATGCAGGTAAAGTTTTCAGCCCTGCCAGTCATGTGGAGTAGTATTGTAGTGGATTTCTGTCTGTTATCCAGTGTGTCAATGGCACTGGACCCACATTTCGATCTTGATCCACCATGTGCGATAGGTGGTGTGATTGCTGTCCCAGTAGCCTGGTTCAGCAATTAGTTTAGAGGGAAAGGAGGTGGTGGTGGTGGGTGTGGGAGTAACAGGTTGTTGGGCAGCAAGAGACATCTGTAGCAGTTGCTGCATTTGCTGCCTGGTGTTTAATATGTCTTGCCATGTCAGGGCAGGGGGCGTGGTTCCAGACATTCTTGGAGAAGAGGGAGGGATGGAAGGTGAAGATGATCAGGGTGATGGATTTATGGGAGATATTGGGATGAGTGATGAAGGCAGAAGTGAGGTCATAGGACAAAGACTTCATGGTGAATCATCCTCGCTAGGTGAATGTATTTTGGATGATGGGCCTTCTTAATGCAAGGCTGGCACGGACAGTATGCAGGAGCTGGTTCGACTGCAGGGACGGGGACAGGAGTGTGAGTGCGAGGGTATGTGTGTTCTGGCATAGGGACATGCTAGGGTTCGGGGGTTAGTGGTGGTTGGTCGTTTGAGTCAAAATTGTCGAGAACTGGGAACCCATAGTTGATGATGTAGTTGGGTGGTGGAGGCATAGGTTGACGGTTGAGTTCGAAAAAGTCTAGGGCTGCTGCTTCCTGTCTACATTTGTATCATGATAGGAAGTGAGTGCACATAGACGGAAATGAAAGGCAACATAGGGTTGGGTTTCAGGTAGTCCTATTTAGGTGAAACCGGATGGGAACCTTTATGAATGAGAAGGACCTAAAACAATAGGTTGAACAAGTGATGACACTGAGATGACACGTTGGGCAATTGGGTCGATGACGATGTGGAGTGTAATGTGGAAGAGTGTGAGTGGTATTTCAATATTGTAGTAAAAGAGCATCCAATAACGAGGATAGATCGTTTGAGTCCTAATCGATTGAGGGCCGGTGTGAGAAATAGAAGAGAAGAAGTAAGATAAGGAACATGCATATAAAGCAAGGTGTTCATATAATATGACCTCATAGATAAGATGAGAGTCTGGATTGAGTCTGGACTTGAGGTCACATGGTTCCCATGGTCACATGCAAGGGTCATGTGATGAGGAAGAGCAGAATGTCACGTGATCTGAAAAGGGGTAAGCCATGTGACTTGGTCACATGACTGCGAAAGTGAAAATATATTTAAGTACAATGATTGAAAGAAAAGTGAAAACATAGTGTAAGGTCCTAAACTATAACAAAATGCAGTGGAGAGTTTAGGCATAATGCTGAAATGCTTACATAAATCAGTCACAACTGTGGAAGCAAACTGAGGACCACGGTTGGAGATAATACTCTGAGGAAGTTTATGGTTTTTCCATATATGATGAAGATATAGCTGAGTGGTGTCCATGGCAGAAGTGGTCTTATGACAGGGTACGAATTCTACTTTCTTCGAGAAGTGATCAACTATGATGAGAATGGAATCATAACCATTGGATAATGGAAGATCAGTGGTAAGGTCAACTAAGATATCTTCTCATAGCTTATCTGACATTTCAAGGAAAGAAGTTTCCCTAAGGTTGGTTGGTTGGTTCCCTTAAACCGTGCACACCGATCACACTGGCTGACATAATCTTTGATAAGGGTAGAGAGCCTATCCCAGGTATAATGTTTCCTAATTAGGGCAAGGGTCTTTTCTGTTCTGAAATGTCTGGTGATAGGTGTGTCATGGTGAAGGCACAATACTTCCATTCTTAGGTGGTTATGATCTAGTATAAAGATCTGTCCTTGGTTGTTCTGAAGGGTTCCTTCTTTAGTGGACACCATTTCTAATTTCAGAATGTTAGACTCTTTGAGCATTACAGTAGTGGTTTTAATATATGAGAGTAGTTCTTCTGCATTGGTGGTTAGGTGGACAGTGGTAGTGGCAATGGAAGTTTCTGTGGAGCCAAATCCACCATGTCTATGCTTTGTTTCATCTAGAGACTCTACCTCAATGACAGATAGTAAATCTATTCTTTTAATGATGAGCTGAGCTATCTGATCACCTTCTTTTACTTCAAAGTCGGTATCTGAGAAGTTGAAGAGGAGAACCCTTATGGATCCTCGGTAATCAGAGTCAATTACTTCTGCTCCCACATTAATCATGTGTTTAGTAGCAAGCCCACTTCTAGGTGCTATTCTTCCATACATGCCTTGTTCCAAGGCAATGGCTATCTGTGTATCGACTAGAGTTTTCCTATGTCTAGGGACTACTGCTATCTGTGTGCTATAAAGGTCTAGGCCAGCAGCATGCTCATTTCCCCTAGTTGGAAGATAAGCCTTTTCTGAGTTTCTTAACCCTGAAGGGGTGTGCTGAAACCAGATGAGAACTTGGACGACTTAGACCTGCATATCAGCAGGGATGAGGCGGGAACTAATAGACATGACTTGTTGGAGATGAGTGTCGATGACGACGATGAGAGTGATGGTAAAGGATGATGCTGGTATTGAAACGTAAAAGCGACGGAGCATCCAATGACAAGGATGAGACGGCGCAGTGCAATGGTAAGGAAAAGGAGTAGTAAACAAAGTGTCCAGGCCCCCAAGGGAGAGTAGACAAGTGAATAGGACTAAGGAAAAGACGACGAAAGGGAACGGTATATATATGATACTAGAGTAGTTTAGGGTAGGTTGTCTGAGTCCTAAATAGTTGAGGGCCGGTGAGGGAAAGACAAAGATAAGGAAACATGAGGAAACAGTAAGGTAACCGTGAGGCGTGACATCATAGATAGGCGAGAGTCTGGACTTGGTCTAGACTTGAGTCACGTATTGTCCCACGGTCACGTGTGAGGTCACGTGACGAGGAAGGGCAGAAAGTCACGTGATCCTAAAAGGGGTCAAGTCATGTGACTGCGAAAGTGAAAAGTGCTAAGTACGATGAAGTGAACAAAATGTAAAAAACGTAGTGTGAGGTCCAGAACTATAACATGTGCATTGGTGACTGTGGCAATATGTTCTTTCAGTATTACTAATACTGCTTTATTGTCATCTTCCATTCCTATAGTGTGGTCTGCATGTCTAGAGAGGGCATTAGCTTTTCCCATTTGGGCACTAGCTTTATGTATCCATTTGTAGTTAAAGTGGGTTAGATATTGCACCCATCAGGCTTGTTGGCAGTTAAGATCTTGCCATTGCATGAACCACTGTAGGTTTGCATGATCATTCCATATTTCAAACCGAAATTGTGCTCCTTCTAGATAGTGGCATCATTGCTCAAGACTTTTAATTATGCTTAACATTTCTTTATCTGCTACTGGGTAATTCCATTCTTCTGGGGACATAGAGTGGAAAGAGAATGCAACCAGATGCCATTTTCCATCCTGTTCTATGGAAAGTACGGCATCAGTGGCAAAATTTAATGCATTGGTTTCTAAGCAAAACTGTTTGTCTATATCTGAATAGGTGAGGATAGGAGCAGTAGTAAATTTTTCCTTAAGTGTGTTGAAGGTGATTTATTGTTCTATGTCCCACCTAAAAGGGGTATCCTCTCTGATGAGATCATTAAGTGGGTGAGCCACTTGAGCATAATTTTTGATGAAATGGCAATAGAAGTTGGCAAGACTTAAGAAGCTTCTCACATTATGTACTGTTTTGGGTGTGGGCCAATCAGTGATGGCTTTGACCTTCTCATTGACCATCTGAATCCCATTTCTGGATACTATCATTCCCAAGAATTCTACTTTAGTGACCTGGAAGCTACATTTTTCTGGTTTGGCAAAAAGATTGTTTGCTTCTAGGCAGTGGAGAACCCTAACTACCACCTTGTCATGCTCCTTAATGTCAGGGGATTTGGTAAAGATCATGAGATCATCAATGTAAACCACCATTACTCCTTCCATATCGGAGAAGATCTCATTCATCATGGTCTAAAATGTAGCCAGGGAGTTACAGAGGCTAAAGAACATGACTGTGGGTTCAAATGATCCATGATGACATATGAAGGCAGCTTTCCATTCATCACCTTCCTTGATGCGGATGTTGTTGTATCCCCATCTGAGATCTATTTTGGTGAACAATTGTGCTCCTTTGAGCTTGTCTACTAATTGAGAGATCAATGGCAGTGGGTAGTTATTCTTTACCATGTGTTCATTGAGGTAATAGTAGTCTTGTACCATATGCTTATGTCTATTCTTTTTTGGGACAAAGAAGACTGGCAAGGTTTGTTTGAATTTAGATGGCCAAATGTATCCTTTGCTCAGTTGGTCATCTATAAACTCTGATACTTTTTTCTGTTCAGTGGCAGAAAGTGGAATCAGATGTCCCTTTTTTGGTTTAAATATTTCTTTGAGATTGATGGTATGGTCCTATGGTTTGTGGACTAGCATTCATTTGGACTCCTTTTTGGAAAAAGTACTTAGGTACTTATGAAACACTTTCAGAACAAGGGTTTCAGGTTGAACTTCTTTGGCAGGCTTTTTCTTAAGGGAGTTTATGTAAATCAGGGTATCAATCTCTTCAGATTTGGTTTGTTGGGTAAAGAGTGGCTTTTCTTAGAGCACTTGGCATATCCAGGGGCAATGTGTCATATGGACTTTGCCAGTGGGCCAATCTATTTCAGGGTTATGGTTCTTTAACCACGTATATCCTAGTATCAACTGATTCTTCCCTAGATCCATTACTTTGGCTAGAACCTTTTCCCTATGCCCTTGGAACTCTATGATGAGTTTAGCACAATGGGTAATTGATCCCACAAAATTAGTGGTTCCATCTACATTATAGATAGGAATAAATCGTGGGATAGGTCATAGTGGTATTTGGAACTTTTTGATGTAAGTGCGATTGAGATAAATATAGTTAGCACCACTGTCTAGTAAAGCTTTGATGCAAAAGTTCTTTCCATAGTTTCCAGGGGTTTTAATAATTACATCAATACAAATATCCCTTAAATCAAGTGTTCACTTCTTCTTTATCTGATTTCTATTCCCATAATGCATCTCCATCCATGGCATTGGGGTCTCAGTAGCTCTTGGAGGGTTTGGCACTAGGGCAGAAGAGTGGGTTTTTGACTTTCCTAGTGAGGAAGCAAGTAGTTTCAAGTTGCTCGCCTATCTCTAGTACCTTTTCTAGATAGGTGTCTAGGTCTTCTAGAGTTCGGTTGCCATCCATGATGATCCTGTCATGGATTTCCTCATAGATGTTTCCTTCTAGAATGTCTGTAGTGTGAGAATCAGACATGTCAGCTTCCTCGAATAAGGCTTTGAAACAATCTATATAAGTCTTGATATGCATTCTTCTATCACCAAGAGTGTATTTGTGATTCCATAATTTCTGTAATGCCTAGTCCTCTTTGGCAGTGGGATGGTATTGTTTCTCAATGTCTTCCACCAAGGTTTTCCATTTGTATGACTTTCCCTTTTCAAGGTGGGCATGGGCAAATGTGACACCAGTGCTCCCTCTGAGGTGAGAGAGCATGGCTGCAATGGCTTCATAAGATTTCTCAGGTACTGAGTCAGAGTTTAAGGACAGCCAGGTTTTATTTTCAGCCACCAATCCTCAAACTTAGAGTGTTCACCTTTGAATTCACCCAGGTTGGTGAATATCTCAACTTTCTTAGAGATTCTTACATTAGGTGGTGGCAGTGTAGGAGGTGGCGGTGGAGGCAGAATGGCATTTAGTTGTGCCTCTAGGTTGAGTATGACTTGGTTTACTCCCAGGAAGGTATTAATGAGGATGCCAAGTTTAGTGGCATTATGGGGTTATATCATGGAGTAGCCATGGTGGGCAGGTAATGGGAATAGATTTAGATCAGGTAGTGAAAAAGGAAACTATAGATTTATATGAATGGGGGGGAAACAATTACTTAATGAAGCTCTAGAATCTCAGTGTTGGAGTTTAAGTCCCAATTGTGTACATTAGTATGATGGGGCCAATTGGTAGCTTAGCCACCTTGCTGGAGTGGAGCTAAGACACTATTAGGAGTTTCTAAAAGAGGAATGGAGGGGGAAGAAGAGGATTCAACTAAATATGGATAGGGAGAATGATGTTCTTCCTTGTAAGTTTGTACAGCATTATGAGTAAAAATATGACCAGCTAGGGAAAGAAGTGATTGAAAGTTTACGTTGTTAAGCACCCAATTTGTCTATTGAGGGTTACAGGGTTTAGAGCCTGCTGGATCCTTCCATGCAGATGTGTCCCAACCTACTAGATCCTACTCATTGGCTGCTGTGTCCCAGTCCATATTATCTCCTTTTATGCATTTTGTGGTGTTAGTGAAACCGGATGGAACCTTGAACAAGTACAACCTAACAAATAGGGTGTACGCGTGATCTAGTTGAGACGACGGTTGACGTGGTAGTGTCGTATACGACGACGAGGACGATAGTTGAATTGCAAGTAGGGATAGAGACGTAGAAATAGCGGAGCATCCGATAGCGAGGATGAGGCGGCAGAGAGAAGATAGGAAGGAAGAGTAGTAAACAGATGTCCAGGCCCCAAGGGAGAGTAGACAAGTGAATAGGACTGGGGAAAGACGACGGAGAGGTACGGTATTTATATGATACTAAGGTGCTTTAGGGTAGGTCGTCTGAGTCCTAAATACTTGAGGGCCGGTGTGAGAATGAAAGAGATAAGAAGACATGAGGGAAACGCAAGGTGACCATGAGGCGTGACATCATAGATAAGACGAGAGTCTGGACTAGGTCTAGACTCGAGTCACGTGTTGTCCCACGGTCACGTGTGAGGTCACGTGACGAAGAAGAGCAGAATGTCACGTGATCTAAAAAAGGTAAGTCAGGTGACTTGGTCACGTGACTGCGAAAGTGAAAACGACTAAGTCCAATAAGATGAAGAAAAATGAAAGTACGCAGCGTAAGGTCCTGAACTATAACAGTTAGCAGGATTAGCACATTCGAAGATACTGAATTTGAAGTGGTGGGAATTATAAGCGATGTGGAAGACGCAGACTTCCCCTTTGGAAACAGTCCAGACAATGATGAAGACAAGGAAGATGAGGATGAGGAGGAAAGTGAGGCAGATGATGGAGGTGGGAGGTAGGTTAACATAGAGGGTGACAATGGCGATAATGAGGGTGGTTTGGATGATGATGCTCATTTCTTAGAAGAGGGTGGTTTGTTGCATTGTTCAAGTTGACGAGCCTTCTTAAGTAATTTTCTATATGTGGACTTAGGATGGAATATAGTTTTAGTTTGGCAAAGAAAGAGGTAGTTCTTGTGAAATTCAAACAGAGCTGGGTTGTGCTGCTTGAGAGGGGTAGACGAGGGTTTTTTCGAAGTACAAGTAGTACCTCAAAGTGTTACACAAGGAAAAGAGGAGTAGAAGATAGTCTCAAGTTGGAACACTCACTTGGGATAGGTGAAGCATTGGTGAAACCAAGTGTCTTTCTTTAGAGAGCAGATAGAACAAATCAAAAGATAACTCATTAAGATAAGATGAGCTGTAAGAGCTCTCCTTAAATATGTACAGAGATGTTTGTATCTATATACATTTCTAGAATGTTCTAAGATATTCTAGTGAATAGCAGATAATGCTCTTATCTATGATAAAGATACTATCCAATGGAAATAAAGACATAAAAGATGAGTAAGAAAGATATAATGAGATTGTATCATTATGACCAATATGAATAGTGTAAGCGCCTCATGTGATAGATAAGATCACATGGTTATGATAAGAATTTAATATAAGGTGATGAGTCACGCATTAGGATAACTTTCTCTAGTCATTAGAATAAGGACTAGGTGTGACTCATATAAGTTACAATTAGGATAAACTATCCTAATTGATTAGGTTAAGTGTGACTCATTTGTGACTCACTTATAATTTCAACAGGTTTCTTCAGAGCCAGAATTACTTATGGGAGAGGTTCAGGTGTAAGGTGGTGGAGGAACTAGATTAAGCCAAGGACAGCAGCGCACAGGTAGGTTTACAGAATGAGACAAATAAGGATTTATTGGTATAAACGGATCTGGGAACTCAGATGCAATTGTGGAGTAGCTAATTATTCATACGGTAATGTGCAGGAACATGGAGTACACCTCTTAGCCTAAGTAGAGATATATGACACTCAAAAGTAGGAGGAGGAGAGGGACCCCTAAATCAACAATGAGGGATGAGATAAGGATGAGAATGGGGAGTGGGTGTCCTTTCTCTAATCTGTAATCTAGCCTCAACTTTGGCTTGAGCAACTGCAAGTCATTTGAGAACATGTTATCTATATTGTTCTCACTATTATTGAAGGCCAAGTTGAATCCCTTTGTGAATAATATCATCCACCTCTGTTGGGATAAATATTGGCTGTCTTTGCTGTCTATCCTGGTTGGTAGACTGTCTGTCCAGATAGAGGAGAGGATAGCATGGAGCTGAGGGCAGAGATAAACCGGGTTCCAGTTGACTGGTTCTGTAAGCGATGTGGGAGTGTGAAGTGGTGTGGGATTATGATACTCCAAGTTGAAGCTGTCAAAAGAGATTGTAGAAAATGATCTGGTGGTGCAGCGTGAGAAATGGTGATACAGTGGATAGGTAGTGGAATGAGACCAGTATGACAAGAGACTAGAGCTGCACAGAGTGGGCAACAGCGACTGTTCCTTGGGTTCCTCTTTTATAAAAAGGGGCAAGACAATGGGGGATTCCTCCTTCTTGATTATAGACACTGAGATCCTCAAAGTGTGAGCAAAGGAGCTAGATGATAACTAGAGCTAGATCTTACTGCTGGATGTAAGAGATGGTGACAAGGGCGTGCTAAGGAATGTTTGAAACAGTGACTGGAGATATTTAGCAGCAGTGAGAAGAATAGTCTTATTCTAGTGAAACAGCCAACCCCTTACCAATGGAGCAAGCACTCACTAGTTAAGCTGAAAGCCTTAGACTGCAAGTGTAGAGTTAGGAGAACTCCAAGAGAACAAGACTGAGGTTCTCTGGAGTGGCAACGAGCCTTATATACTATCCTACTTTGTATGTACATGTTTGATGTCTAGAACTATACAGTGCCTATGTAAAGATATACCCTTGACCCATGGTGCAAGGCTATGCTAGTAGGGCTGTGCCAAATGCTGTACAAGCTGTGTTTGCTGTGTGGGCTGTGTGAGGCTGTGAGCAGAGATTAAGGAGGCTATATGATATGCAGTACAGCCTCTGGGTAAGATCTATTGGTCTGTGTGCAAGTCATGTGACTGGTTCCAGGCAGGCTCCTAGTGGACTTGTAGACAAGCTATAGTGGGTATGGTTGAGAGATAGGGGCTAGTAAGAAAAGTGGCCATAGCGAGTTAGGAAAAATAGAGAAAAATAAAGAAAAATAGGGAAAAAATAAAGGGATCATAACACATGCATGTATTTCCTCATGCTAGTCTTACCTGAACTCCCACCTGAGTTCCTAGCTCTAATACATTGTTTCCTTTTTCCTCATCTCTCAGACTTCTATAAGTCATCACTTTACTTCTGAATGAGTGCTCCTGTCTAACTTCATCTTGACAACTACTGCCATCGATCTCCAAGCCTTACCTTCATGGTAGTGGTCCATTGTCTTGGTTGGAAAACCTTCAATGTCTTCATCCAAGGAACACTCCTTGACTTGCACCTTTGAAAGACTGTTGTCTTCACCTGTCAGATCTTTGCTTGTCCTTATTTGGGTCAAGTATAACAATTGGTGGTATATAAAGTGCATTGCCAGTCACTGTGGGAATTTCACCTAGCTTTGGTGGAGTTATAAATAGTACTTACTCTTAGCTACAAAAATGCCCACTAGGGCATGTAATTTGGGTCACACACCATTAGGATACAATCATTTTTAAACTGTCATGTCATGGAAAGGCTTTTTGAGCTTTTGAAATGATAGCTAGGATCTTAGTTAAATCATTGATTATTTGTTGTTGTTTCTTAATACAAACAAGGATATACATGTAAATAGCATGTCATGTCTGAGTTTAAAAAAGTTCACGCACTTCTTGATTCTCAACTTCTATTATGGTTAAGTCTCTCTTCCTCACTCTGCAAAACACCATCCTTTCTTTGCTTGATGCTGGCCACTCTGGTGAAGCCATTGCCAAGCAAACTAGTGTCAGCCCTTCTGCTATATTCAAACTTCACTCCAAGAAGCATTCTACTCTTCCCAAAGCTTTTGGAGGTTGTCCTTCCAAGCTTTCTTCTGCCAATATTCACCATGCTCAGCATCTTATCACCTCTAGTAGAGCTGAAAATGCTGTCCAAGTGACCAAAGCTCTATCCAACATCATCAATAAACCTCTATCTGTCAGTACAGTTCATCTTCACTTAAAGGAATCTGGTATGAAGGCTATGGTCAAGTCCAAACATCCTATTCTCTCTGCTAATATTTAGTAGAGAGCTAGACAATGGCATTACTGGTGACATCATAGTGTTTGAACACAGTTTCAAACTTGGTAGTGAAATCTGTGAAGGTTCCCATGGTGATGGTTACTCCAGAGATGATGGAGTTTTGAAACATGAATAATCAGGAGTGTGCTAACCCTTTGGTCATATATAAGAGAGCAAATGTGATTTTCTATGCATTGGAGTTGTCAACTTTCTTGTTGACTTAAGGTAGCATATGAGAGATTGAAGCCAGAAAATAGCTCATTCTGCAGATCCATTGTAGGCTTCAGAGATGCTAATATAAAGTCCAATAGGTTTGGCTATAGACATAATTTAGAAAAGTGGTGAGGAAAGGGTGAAGAATGAAGAGTGGTGCTCATTGGACAGATATAGGACTAGATGACATAGATACACAAGGGATTTAAACAAGAGTATCAGATAATTGATGGTTGAGGTCAAAGATTTCTTCCCACTCTTTTTAAGTAGATAATGTTTTATCAGAGGATTCTTCCTCCTTAGAGATGGTGTATTCATGATCAGAGGTCAGAGGTGAGGGGTTGGGTTATCTCCATCAAATATGATGAGGTCTAAGGTTTGAGAGTGGATGGAAAAATTGGCTAACTACAGCAATGGCAAGCCACAAGGAGCTATGTTTGTCTTTTGTTATGCTTGACCTTGATAAAAACAAGTAAAGACCTGAAAGATAAAGACAACAGTCTTTCACATAGACAACCTAAAATGGATTTTTTAAGTGCAGATGTTGGAGGCTTTTCAATGAGATGACTGGTCACTACCACAAAGGTAAGACTTGAAGATTGACAATAGTAGTTGCCAAGATGAGGTTACAAGAGAGCACCTACTTAGAAGTAGAGCAATAACTTAGAAAGATCATGATGAGAAGGAAAGTGATATATTGGCTAGGAACTCAGATGGAAGTTCAGGTAAGACTAGTGTAGAGAAATACATCTAGGTATCTACAGGTTTATATACTATGGCCAAGGTGAAGGTGACTAATCAGATGAAAAATAATAATAATAATAATAATAATTAGTTAATGGCAGAAAAGAAGCCCCGACCTTGCAGGGTCATCAACAGCCCTAACTCCTGCCCTGAAAATGAGCCTCTAGGCATGTAGTTTGGCTGTCATAGCACTAATATATAACAATTTCAAAATGTCATATCATTGGAATACTTATTCGAGCAACATTTTGTTATAGTTCAGGACCCATACGCTATGCTTTTCATTTTCTTCACCTAATCGCACTTAACAACTTTCACTTTCGCAGTCACGTGACCAAGTCACCTGACTTACCCCTTTCAGGTCATATGACATTCCGCTCTTCTTCGTCATGTGACCTCCCACGTGACCGTGGGACAACACGTGACTCGAGTCTAGACCCAGTCTAGACTCTCGTCTTATCTATGATGTCACGCCTCACGGTTACCTTGCGTCTCCCTCATGTTCTCTTATCTTGCTCATTCTCACACCGGCCCTCAAGTATTTAGGACTCAGACGACCTACCCTAAAGCAC
>JBBPQR010000100.1:0-19206 GCA_038092615.1 Boletus sphaerocystis | reverse complement strand
ATTAGATCTGGGACATATTTCGCTCTGCCGCGAACATAACTAGGGTTCGTCCCTTTTGGTCTTTCCCAGTCAAATGAAGGTGTCGATGTGCAAGTAATAACTATAGAGCCTTGTCTATTACTTCCCCATATGGGGAGACTATATCCGACACTTTCTTCAGGAAACTTTCGAGGATGGTGTATCCTACGTCGAAGCACGAATCAACTTTAGCCCCAAGTGAGCAAGCTTACGGAGAGTCAATTCCCTTTCATTGTAATTGTTCCTCAGGTTCATGATAGGTGCAGATGGAAAGGAGAATGTCCCACACGTTGACTGGCTGAGGACATTTAACTCGGTCGTCGATCAGTTCAAGAAAGAGCACCCTGATTTCCTTGATGCAAAGGTTCGAGTTTTTCTTTCCAAGTTGTGAGCACTTATAGATCACTAGTTATAATTCACTCAGATAATCTACACAGTCATTCGAGATTGTGACGTTGACATCCTGAAAGACCACTTAGATGATTGCATACGGATGAAACAAATGTTTCCTGAGCTAGTTGTCGGTACGAATTTTCACCCATTCTTCGTCAAGGCATATAATAAGCTGTTGCGGCGTACCTAGGTTTTGACCTTGTCGGAGACGAAAATATTCTTCGACCTCTACACTATTACTTGGAGCCGCTTATAGCCTTTAAACAGCAACAGAAGGAAGCAGATGTTGACATTCCTTTCATTTTCCATGCCGGAGAGACTTGTGGCGACGGTACGCAGGCTGACGAGAACCTTTACGATGCAATCCTGCTTGGGACGAGGCGTATAGGACATGGGTACCATCCATTGAACTATCGGTATTGTCCTTGATTCATTCATACGCATTGTAGGTTCTCTTTGGTGAAGCATCCCAAATTGATGCAGATATGCAGAGAGAAAGGAATAGCCCTGGAAATCTGCCCTATTTCGTGAGTTTTGACATCTTTCCAGGGTTCATCGCTAAGCATTGTCGTCAGGAACGAGATACTTGTAATGATTAGACATTTGTTTGGCCACTCGTGACTTACACCGAACCTGAAACAGCGACTTACAGCTTCGATGCCTATGCATCCCTTACCCATACTTCTAAATCATGGTGTTCCCGTGGCGCTGAGCTCCGATGATCCTGCTCTATTCCAGAACATGGGCCTCTCCTTTGATTTTTATCAGGTGAATTCGATTTTATCTTCGTTTACGGATGACGCTGAGGGTTTCCAGGTTCTCGTTGCCAGTGAGGTGACAGGGCTTCTGACGCTTGGTCATCTTGCTCGTGATAGTATTGTGGTCTGTATCATTCTTCCCGCTCCTCGGTCTTGATTGACCAAGCATCTTATCGTTTAGCATTCTATGCTCAAGGAAAGCGAGAAGAACCGACTCATGAAATCATGGGAGGTCCGCTGGGAGGAATTCATCGAGGAATTGGTATCTTCAGACAGAAATTGACCGTGGAACTCGTGTCGTCGAACTGTGGGGGTCTTGCGCGATCTTCCATGCCGCAATGCCAGTGACTTGCGTCGCACCCCCTTCCACCCAAATTACTTATTGGTTTCTGATATAAATAGTAAATCTCCGAATCGAACTGCAAGTCTCTTCAATGTACTAAAAATGGATGATGAACTGATCTAGTTAGTCCGGTACGGACCCAAAAGCCCGAAAGCTGAAACCCTGCGAACAACCACGATGTCCAGCCCAACTCCCAATGACTATCTACGCAATCGCACCAACCTGATCAACGAAGATCGCGCGCTGAGAACCGATTGCGACATCACGAAATACTCATCTGCAGAACTCCGGGCAGACCGAGTAGTGAGGGCCATTCGCGGCAAAGAAGCACATACACTATGGGGTGTTGAACACGATGATGTCCCCCACCCATTCCCCGGCATGGAGTTCTTGACAGGTTCGCAAACTTCATACCATACACGTACATATGCAACCTCATCCTCACAGGGAAGAAGATTATAATGAAGAGTAGGCTCTTCAAGATCCTACGCACAGTAAGCACTAAGCCTGTGTCTCCCCGGAAATCCACGAATCCTCCAAGTAATTCATTCTGCGAGAATAGATGCCGAAGGGCGCGCTGCTACATGTGCATCAACACGCGACGGTCGAAGCTAGTTTCCTACTGGAGCTTGCCCTTCAGCAACCCGCCATTCACATCCGGTGCTCGAATGTAATCAATAACTCGACGATTGCGGGAATGGTGCCGGAGATCAGGCCTATTCCAAAGGACCGATACACGTATAGCTGCGGGATCACCGATGCAGCGTACGTACCAAATACATGGGTAGAGATGCGAACGGCTCGGGAAACATTCGATTCCTCCCTTGGTGGTGCAGAAGGCTTCGATAAATGGATTATTAGTACTTTTGTGATCAACCCTAGCGAAGCATATGAATCACACAATACCCCGAATAAGGTAAGACCTATACACAGAATACTTCCTGTCTAGTTTCCCGAACGAGCCTCACTCTATTGCTCAGATTTGGCAGAAGTTTCAAAGCACATTTGCGGCAACCGACGTGAGTGTTGAACAAGCTTCTGAAAGAATGTCGAATACCTCAGTGGAATAGCCCATCATCAGATATATGCCTATTCAAAAGGCCTACCTCCGGGAGTTCATCATGTCATCGATAGCGGACGGGATCTCATACATTGAGTCACGTTATAACTTCACTGTCGAGTAAGCCTGAGGGGACATTTTCCCGTGCAGAATCCATTGATTCATCGCCCGATCTCCTTCAAGTTATTTGGTTGCTGAGGATGCGAAAACAAACATCCCCATCCGCGAACTGTTTCTGTTGGTTGATAACATGGTCAAGGAAATTCAGGTCGAGCTGCGACAGCAAGGGCGGGAAGACGAATTTGCTGGCTTCAAGGTAAATAGTGGATCGAGATTACAGCTGGATGCTGATCATTGATGGGGAAGATTATTTATACGGTTTCAAGAACCATATCTTGCGAGCAACTGGACTTTGAATTGAAGCGTTGCGTCGAGTTTAAGCGCGAGTTTCCACATCTCATCGCGGGTAATTATTAGTTATACAAGCGCATGGATGAGCACTGTTTCGACTCTGTTGTTTTACAGGGTTTGACCTTGTGGGACAGGAAGACACCAATAATCCGCTTATATATTATGCAGGATCACTCCTTCGGTTCATCGAGTACCAGAAACAGGAGAACGTAGACATACCCTTCCTGTTCCATGCAGGAGAAACGCTTGGGGACGGAACAGTGGCGGACATGAACTTGTATGATGCTATTCTGCTCGGAACAAAGCGTATTGGGCACGGGTGGGTCCTGAGTGCGCCGGCCACGGTCGATGGATGACTATGGCCTTAGGTTCTCTCTGGTGAAGCACCCAAAGTTGATGGCTATCTGCCGTGAACGCAAAATTGCACTAGAGGTGTGCCCTATTTCGTGAGGAAGATCTCCATCCCGATCGATGACAGACTGAATGGATATTACAGGAACGAGATTTTGGTGAGTGACCTGCGCTAGATATTTCTTGAGCTTGGTTGTCGACGGGCAAGGATGATAGCGCCTGACATCGTCGATGGCGACACATCCACTCCCGGCACTCATGAACCAAGGAGTACCGGTCGTGCTAGCGTCGGACGATCCGGCGATGTTCAATAGCATGGGGCTCTCTTTTGATTTCTACCAAGTGAGCAGGTCTCTCGATGCTTTGCTTGCGCACGCCGTGATTTGATCAAATACTAGGCCTTGGTGGCGTCGGAAGTGACTGGTTTGATCACGCTCGGACAAATTGCGCGAGATAGCATTACGGTACTGCAAACGCATGAAAAGGATACAGCTGGCTGATTTCATGGCAGTATTCTAGGCTCGACGAGGAGGACAAGCAAAGGCACTGAGGGCATGGGAAGCACGGTGGAGAAACTTTGTTGAGGAGGTGCGATGAATGAGTGGCTGTGCTGAGATATGTATTGTGACATGTTTAGGTCACGCATTGTACATAAACGACTACGAAACCCTCGCCCTCGTCCTCGTCGCTCCCCCTTTACTTTGCCGATTTTTTCACTCGCAAGGTATGTTCGTTTTGTTCTCCATTGGCGATCACCCAGCTCGATTCCATCATCTCCTCACCACCTCCCCCCCTTCCCCATCAGAAATCCGTCCCTCCGACTCCCCAGTACAAACCCATCTTCCATATCATCATCACTCTCAAGCCCTCCCCCAAACTCACTCCTCATTCTTATTTTTTTTTTTGGCTGAATTCGTCATGGCAGAAGTTGACTATAACCGCAAACGGTCCCGTTCTCCTTCAGACTCGGACGAGAAAAAACATCACAAGCGTGCAAACACAGGCGCTACGGCATCCCCGGATGACTTACGAGCGCGGAAGACCCAGGATTCCGGCCTACCCATACATCCGTCTATGATTCATGATGTGAACATGGCGGAGGGGCCCGCATCAGTAGCAGACACGACGGCGTCCACTCCCTCACCCAAGCCCTCATCATCGGACAATAAGAGTGGAGATTCCCGCAGCAGGTCAGACGAAGCTAGCAGGTCGCACGCAACCACCTCCGCAGCACCCTCCTCTTCCGGTGCCCCTCCCCCACCTTCAGCGATGATCCATATGCGCTGCTTGATCGTTACTCAGGATGCATCAATCATCATCGGCAAGGCCGGTTCACACGTCAACGAGATTCGCGACAAGAGTGGTGCCCGCGTCATGGTTTCAGAGTGTATTCCAGGGAACCCCGAGAGAATTCTCAACGTCAGCGGGCCCCTTGATGCAGTATCCAAGGCAAGTACTCGATCTTTTTTTCTTGGATCGGATAGTCCTCATCAGATTTCGTGCGACATTACCATCAGGCGTTTGGCCTTATCGTGCGGAGAATTAATGACGAACCCTTTGATGTCCCCTCTGTTCCTGGAAGTCGCGCAGTCACTATCAAGTTCATGATTCCTAATTCTCGCATGGGGTCAGTGATAGGCAAGCAAGGATCCAAAATCAAGGAAATCCAAGACGCCAGTGGGGCTCGGCTAAACGCGAGCGAGGGCATGCTCCCTGGCTCGACGGAAGTAAGTATCATGCACCAAAGAAACTGGTACCGAAGCCTTATGCGCAATTTAATAACCATAGCGTGTCTTGAGCGTGGCAGGAGTTGCGGATGCTATCCACATCGCGACCTATTATATCGGCAATATCCTCATCGAGGCACAAGAGCGTATGCCATCGTCCAGTCATGCAAATTACCGTCCCTCGAACTATACTCGACGTCCACCGTATGCGGGGTCGTCCTACGTGCCGGGCTATTCGTCGCATCACCCGTATGCTCCATCACACAACCCACCCCAACAGCTACAAACGCAGCAAATCTACATTCCAAACGATCTTGTAGGATGCATCATAGGGAAGGGCGGCAGCAAAATCAACGAGATAAGGCATATGAGTGCCAGTCAGATCAAAATCATGGAGCCTGGAGCTGGCCTGAACGGCGCCCCATCGTCCGGGTCGGAAGGCGAAAGGTTGGTTGTGATTACCGGGCAACCCACCAATATCCAAATGGCGGTTCAGCTACTGTACCACGTATGTCCATGTTTCTAGGTTTGATCGCCGTTTTGACACCTTCCGAATAGCGGTTGGAACAAGAGAAGCAAAAACAGCTCCGGGCTTCAACGTCGTCGTCGTCGTCCTGAGACATGATGTGTGAATGTTGTGATTTTTTTCCCTATTCTTTTTCCCTTTCAGTATTCGTTATTGTCGGAAAGGTCGAGGTGTTGTTTGTTTCGCTGCTCAGAGAAGTCGTTTACGTAATATCTATCACTACGGAATGGAGTACTCAACTTTTTGTTGAATGCCGCGATGTCGTCCGTACTGAGAGCGCAAAAGGCCAATGCTGCAAGAGCTGAGACGAAAAGGAAACCAAAGCGCAAGGCGGACGACCTGGACGCCGACGACGAACCACACATCCAACTGAAAAAGAGGAACAAGCAGCGCGTCTTGTTACTCTCCTCCCGTGGTGTCACGCACCGCATGAGGCACCTTGTGAGCGATCTGGAGGCTTTGTTGCCTCACACCAAGAAAGGTGTGTCATCGTGCTAAGCCATGCCTTTTGAAAGAGATTCACATCTGCCTCGTTCGTAGAATCTAAGCTGGACTCGAAAGCTCAATTACACCTCCTTCCGGAGTTGGCGGATCTCAATAACTGCAACAATACTCTGTACTTTGAGGCGCGGAGACACCAAGACCTTTATATGTGGGCAGCCAAGACACCCAATGGGCCGAGCATAAAACTGCATGTACAGAATGTGCACACGATGGACGAGTTGAAGATGACAGGTAATTGCCTCAAAGGGAGTCGAGGTATACTCAGTTTCGACAAGGCATTTGACGAAAGCGAGTGGGGTAAATTGACAAAAGAGATCTTCACGCATGTGCGGGCATTGTTTCTATCTAAACAGTCTATCTAACCGCATGTTTGCTAGATTTTTGGCGTTCCTCCTCTAGCCCGCAGATCGAAACCGTTCATCGACCATGTTCTAACGTTCTCTATACTCGACAACAAAATCTGGTTTCGAAACTTTCAGGTTAATTCTGTGCGCCGATATCGCCTTTGCAGTGCTTAAATGCCTTGCACATCAGATCCTTGAAAAAGATCCTCAGCAACCCAATGCCCCTCCAAGTACATCGTTAGTCGAGATTGGTCCTCGATTCGTATTAACGCCCATTCGGGTATTCGAGGGTGCCTTTGGCGGTGTCACTGTCTACTCTAATCCAGGTTCATCGTTTCATGCTAATATCATGTCGTTTCTGAGAGGATCACCATATTGCAGAATTTATTACACCAACCGCGATCAGAAAAATAATCAAACAGAGCAAAGGGGACAAATACGGCAAGCGAAAGGATGCCCAACAAGATAATGCACGGAGAAAGGCAATTCGTCAGAGAGAAGAAGATGTGTTGGCAGTGTCAAAGGTATTTGGATGAGTAGTACGGACATGCATACCGTTGGCGTGATCTGCTCGAATGTCAGGCACTTTAAGTTTCACAGTTACGCGATTGCCGCTGCACCCGGGCCGTATGGGGGAGACAATGGATGGCCTCAGCACCCGCACTGCCAAGCGAGTTCTCCATTGTTCTCCTACCACGACCATGTTCCCGGTCCTTTGTGCACCCATAAAGGCAACTCGCCGGTTTATGAAACAAAGGGATCGCCTCTCTATTTTCTATATTCGCTGATTTTTCGCAACACCAGGCCGCGGTGACCGTGCAAGAAGTTCCGCTGCGGTGCGCAACCTACCTGGCTACCTTTGTTTCCCCCGTCCAGATAACCGAGTGGCATGTGTCTATATAACGAGCCACACCGCATGAATTGGCCTCATATGCAGATATATCTCTGACCTCCTGACCAGAGTTCACTCCTTGCCTTCGTACAGATGCCCCTTGCATTAAGCATTCAACCGTTCTCAGATGTCCTGGACATGTATGGAGATGCGGATTCGTCGTAAGAGCGTTTGCCTCACATTCGGAGTCGTGCCCTTCATCATACTCGATTAGATCGACATTCTCGCTTTCAGGCTACGTTTCTGTCTCACTCACCTCCCCCTCTTCGCTCTTTATCCGACGCAAAGCAACCACGCGCATTCTGCTACGATCCTTGACTATCACGTTTGAAGGCCAGTCAGAAACGCTCTCTCCTGCAACTGGGTACGCTCCTGTCCGTCTTTGCTCAATTACACGCGAATTACTCCCTGGCGACCCCGTGGACATCTCGAACGAAGGTCACGAGGACTCCGATAAACCTTGTCTGTGGAATGTTGTGTTTGACATCACTGTGCCTGGCTGGCTGCCAACCACTTCGGTCTATGGGGACGCCTCGTTGCAGCCAACCGGAAATTCTTATGCTCTTTATGCCACCGCTACATTTGTCGATATCAATCACGGCCGTTCCTCATTTTCCTTCGCCAACATATGTGGCCCTGTCCGTTCCCGAACACGCACAGTCGACGCGCAGAGATATCCAGTCAGTCTTCGGCGCTTCATTGAATCCCAGCCTGGATCCTCATATAGCGCATTTCCGATGTCTGTGTACACCGTTGACGCATGTCGCGAACCCGACTCGGAGGATTCATCTCGAACATCTATCCCGAGCGACGTTTTGAAGAAGATTGAGGTCGCTGCCAGCATACCGAGTGCTACAGCAATGGATGAGACTTCTCTTCCCTTTATCTTACGGGTCCGCGGAAAAGACTTGGACGATGTCGAGCGGAAAAGACTAAGGATAACAGAATTTTCCGTCGATGTGGAGCAGGTCGAAGTGTATAGGTTTGGCTCCACTCAAGCTTCGCTAGCTAGTGGCTAATACCCGGTCAACTAGGAACAATTTCAGTCGAGACGACGTGGACCAGTATCCCATTCCCCCACCCACCCACCAACCTCCTCGCGTTCCGCTGCGAAACCCTCACCCCATTCATACCCTATACGACACCGGGTTTCTCGGGACGTTTGGATCAAGCGTGAAACGATCATTCTCGATTCTTTCCCCTACCAAATCGGGCAGATACATCATTTCTGGGGGCGGCCATATTTTCAACCTGAGCCACAGCCCGTCTTCTGAAGACAACTGGTACATTCTGGAGACCAAAATTCCTATTTCAACAGAATCCTATTTGTGTGATTGGGCGGGTACCAGAAGACGACGGATTACCGAGCGAAGTCCGCTCTTCAGCGTTGAGCACTACATGCACGTAGTGATCAGCTGCGAGTATGACCTCGCCGATGAAACCATACTCGAACGTCTCCATTTTTCCCTTCCGATGAGCCACGTCAATGTACCCGAGGTCCGCATACCATTGAGAAATGTTGTGGAGAACCCATGTGAAGACGCGGGGAAAAATGTACCCTACACGCAAACTCTTCCGGCATATTCGCAGCTCTTCCATTCAAATGGCGAGCGGAAGCTCGACTACTCGATTCCGTTGCCGCTCTACGAGCCTCCATCAGGGTCTTCCACAGCCGAATTTAGGTCGGATCAACACAGGACGTTGTAATCCATTTCAGTCTTGTGGTGTTTATGTCTCACTCGGTAATCCTTACTACACACTCCGCTGGCACTCTTCCCTTATCGATGCTGCTGTTTTCCATCCTACTTTGTCATAGCAATCCTTTTAGTTTTTTAGCCGCGATCTAGTCCATCAGTCCTTACCTTCGAGGTTCTACACGTACCGTCGTAATAAAGATTGAAATCTAACCACTGATTTTGGTCAACAACACTGACCAGTAGTAGATGGCACGGATGCACGCTTGTGATGTGTGTACGTACACTACCTGTCGAGCGTCATTTACATCCGAGACAACAGTGATTTAGTGGTAAGACATTAAACACGCCATGTCATTGACTCATCTGTTCATCAACTTTTCTGTGTTCCGGCAGTGCCGGATCCATAGATTCAGACTGGTTCTGCACGGGCCAGAAGACCGGTAAACTGCATTCAAGTTATCGACTCTTACTAGTGGCAAAGGTCTCGTTGATTTTGACACCACCAGTGTGCCCCAATCACAACGACGCGCACGAACAGGACCCACGGAACGAGTCCCGTTGGTTGGGGACAGTACAGTGAGTGCCAGTACTTAGAGCGGCTTTCCCCCGGCAGCTAAATTGTCTTAGATGCCCTGACTTTCGCCACCGCCAGTTAGGTACACGCTAGTTTCACCCCGATTCTAGACGACGACCGTACGAGCTATAAATTCACCATGCAGCATGTAAGAGCGCCAACTCCCCATGCCAACGCAAATTTATCGTCTTCCTAACTTCCTTGTTTTACTTCCCAAGAAACCAGGTGGTGACATCAGCCCCAACTTTATGGAAGCTGATACTGGATACCATTCATGGGTTCATGATAAGATCGGATGGCTGTTTGCTATTGTGCGTATCTGCTGATCGCATCCGCTAGCGCACACTCTGACTCCTGCTGTTAGGAGGTCTACAACGCTGAAATGCCCCTACTGGCAGCTTTAGCGTATCCCCTCGCTTCCTGTCAGGAGTTGAGGGGGATTCTTGACTATATGACATCATCATTCATGCTAGAGGAGTTGACGTATGCTCTATTCATTGCCTCACCCGCAAACGTGGTTCAGGTGCTTTGTATAGTGATCGCTGCTCGAGCACAAAGGCACTAGACCGTTCACAGTTGTGGATGAGAACGCTGAGCCAATGTGACAAGAGAGAAAGCTCTAAACATCCATATATCAAGACAATGCGCAGGTTAGTTAACAACGTCAAGCTTTGAATCGGTTGACCGATTCCAACGTAGGGAATTAGTCCCTAATATGAAAGCCGCTGTCGACCCTTTTCACTGGCCGCAATTCATCGATTCGAACGCCGAGTTCGCCAAGAACACCATTCAAGAAGCTGTTGACCGGGAAACCCACTCGGATAGGAACACAGTTCGTGACGTCCAATCGTACATGGTGATGCGTCGGCATACGATCGGCACTCGTCCATGCTTTGTGCTAATGCGATCTACTCGCCGACTTTACATCCCCGGCGATGTTTTGATACATCCAATTATAAAAGAGATGGAGGACGTTGCATTGGACATGGTATACATTGTTAACGTGAGAAACCATCTTTCAACTCTTCCTCACTGAGACTGAGATCGCCTTGGGCTTCATCCAGGATGTCTACTCTTACAAGAAGGAATACGGAGATAACGGAGCATTGAACAACCTTCTGACAGTCATGCAGAAGGACCCGATGGTTGAACATATGGAACTACAGGAGAGACTCGACCATACCCAAAAACTGTTTACGTCCGCCCTTGATCGCTTCAACGCTTGCAGGGAAAAATTACCTTCAGTTAATCCGGATCTAGATCAACAAGTCGCAGCGTATGCAGACGGGCTCGTCGACTGGATTGCGGGAAACATTCAATGGAGTTCTATGAACCACCGCTACAATACTTTCTTGGATGAAGAAGACAGGAAAAACAATATCATGAGACTGGACTTGGACAACCCCCGCCACAAACTACAACGGTTTTTGCTGATTTTCTTCCTCGCGTTGATCACATCGCTTGTCACATATCTCCTCTTTGTACCATAACTCACTTGCCAAACCTTTCAGTCTTTACAGAATGTGCTGTAATTGTACTACGATTCTGCAAATAACTTTACTTGTCTCTCGTCCACCTCCCAGGTCTCCACACGACCATCGCATTTGACTATCCAAATCTCCGCACCGTCGAAGCCCATTAGATTGGTATCGCCACATCGTAATGAGATGGACTGCGAGTCAGCTGTCTGGCTAACGACATCTGTGTCTCTCAACACCCGTGCTATCCTGTCGCGTTCGCTTTGATCTTCGTCCGCAATGTAACACAACGACATGTGAGGAAACCTTGGAGCACTGGGCTCGAGGCCGCGATGACGCAAGTTGATCAAGATCTGATCATGCAAAGCGACGAGCTCCTGTGTGGATCGGATGTCGATGAATACGGAACGAAAGTAGTGGTCACCGACGACAAGGGACTGGAAATTGGCACGGATCGGTTTCTGGATCTGTGGAACTGCGTCAAGGAGCACATCCAAGATCCCGGGATCCACCGAAGGGACCGTTGCAAGAGTTATATGGGGTGTTATAACGGGATAAGAGCTCGGGGAGAGAGGATGATCTATTGATGGGCCCCGTCTCGGGAGACTGGATTTAATCGCATCCATCTGTGCTGCCGCAGGGACAAGCCAGAGAGAAACGCCTGCAGGGGGTGTCACCCCTCTCATGAACTTTCAGTTTCGGGCTCTGGACCTTACCCATCCTTTCAAACCAAATTTTTTGAGGGTGTCTGTTGGAGAAAGTGAAGTACCACGCCGCATCAGCCAGAATGCTGTGACAACGAACGATTAATTTACACACGACGTAGGTTTCAAAATTTAATACGGAGTGACCACAAAATAAAACACCACCATCAGCGAAACCTTCGACTGGTACATTAAGTAAGATCCATCCTCCGCCGGTCATTCGGGGGACTCCCGCAGGCCCAAACTCACCCAACTGCTTCCGACACCGGTGCTCTCAGCATCCCCATCATTACTCTCCACATCCGCGTCAGAGTTCGTCTCTTGCTCGTCGACAGCGGGATGCGACTCGGGAGTTACTGTGGCTCTTGAAGCGGTGGGGATATGTTCAGTATATCGTTGTAGAGCTAAAGTTGTCCCGGTGCCTGGAGCGCTCTCAGCGAAAGAAGCAGGAGGTATGGATCCGAGAGCGTGATTACTGGCAGGGTCAGTCCGCAGAGTTGGAGCAGGTAGCAAGCGATTCCGAAGTACCACCAGGAGGTGGGGGAGAACCAGAAGATTATCCAGGAGCACGGAAGGAAGATATGACGCGATTGCGTATGTGCCAGCTAACGAAGTATGGACTAAGCCGAGGGAACGGCGATCCAGCGATGCGGCTTACCTCCTGCCCCAATAGAAAACCTATCGCCACGTAGCCAGTCCTTGACTTTTTCATACATGAGACCGAGACCAATTCCAAAAAAGACTTCGCCGGAACATCTTGCTTTAGTACCAGCGCTGACAACGGCGACAAGACTGTCGACGAACGTAGACACGTTGGCTGGAATACGAGTACCTCGGGTTTCTCTGAGCGTACGGAATGCCGCCCCGTAAGTGGCCCTTTCCGAAGGCGTCCAATCATCCATATTGACCTGGACATCGGGATCGTTCGTCGATGAGCCAACTGCCCCTACATCAACGGTCACGATACGGATTACGTTCATCCCATGGGCGGCAGCAATTTCCCGACGGAGGACATCGGCCGCACGGAGAGTAGCAGCAGCGCTCATAGCACTCACGCTACCAAATGGCAGTCCGATACGTGCGTCAGCAGCTGGCAAACATAGAATGATTGATTTTTGATCACGTGCGCGTGAGGCGTCCGTGCGGAGCAATGGCAGCAGGGCCTGGATTGTTTGAAGTGGTGCAACGTGTGTGGAAAGGAGGTGGGGAAGGTATGTACCGCGCAAAGAGATCTGTTCGAATGGTGCTGGTACACAGTGAACAGAGGCAGTTGGCATGGTTAGTAACGATATCACCGAATGTACCAGGGGATGATAAGGGGAGGGTGCGTATGGGTCACCTGCAGCGGTGATAGGAAATCTTCGGGATAATGTAGAAGCCAGAGATCGAAGAAAAATAGGGACTGTGCCGGGCTGACGTGGAACGGGTCAATCTCCTTGAGGGGGAACCAGGAGGGGAGCATACCTCGTTAGGGTCCAAAATGAGGGCGCGAATGTAGCCATGCCCCTTGCTCTCAATATCAGTGACAGCTTCCGGAGATGAAACGCTGGTGATGACAATATAGCCTTGTTTCTCAAGTTCCATAATCAATGGGAGTCCCAAAGGATGGTCACCACCCAAAACAACTGGAGGACATCAAGCTGCCGCCATAAACGTTAAGTGGGATGACGCACCAATAGCCTGACGCTTCTCGGGCTGAGGAGACAGTGCCTTGACTCGTCTGCCTTTAAGATACCTCATGCGGACTACACGGTACCCCACGAGTAAGCCCGCACCGAGAGCTGAAACGATCATGCCTGATGTTATCCATGGATGCTGGACAACGTAGTCGCCAGCGTTGTCGATGAAGGACTTTGGTGGTGGTGGTGGGGGAGGAGGAGGGGGAACCTCGAATGCGCCAAGTCCGGGAACACGGATGTCAGGGAGAGAGGGCATACGAGATGGACCGAACCGAGAGATGTCGACCCAGAGACGGTTCAAGGTTTCTTGGATGTTCGGAAGGTCAGGGGAGGCAGCTGCGAGAGCGTCGGCGACAGCATGTTCAACATAGTCGAAATATTGCTCCAGTTCATCGATTGTAGGGACCATCGTTGTCGCGGTGAGGCAGACGTGACGGCGGCCAGATATCGCCACCTAAGAGCACAGCATCTTCCAGTGACATGAACAAAAAGGAAAATAACTCGACGACGCCAGCAGGATTCGAACCTGCGCACTCAAAGAGTAACAGATGAACCTCGTTCTGTTCTAATCTGTCGCCGTAACCACTTGGCTATAGCGCCTTGGTATAACGAATGCAACCGTGGCACACATAATGCGCAACACATTTGGAGGATGTGGTATCATAGAATGTTTTGAGTGTCGACCACAATCTACGATCAGACTACATGGCATAAAGGCAGCATCGTGTCTAGACCATCCACCTCTCTAGTTGCCACCCATCTCTTTGGCGAGTTGTTCGGCCTTTGCCTTGACGTCTTCGATCGTACCAGCCATGTAAAAGGCAGACTCGGGCAGCTGGTCGTGGGCACCAGATAGAATTTCCTTGAAGGACCGGACGGTATCCTTCAGAGAAACGAGCTTGCCCTCGTAACCGGTGAAGACTTGGGCGACTTGGAACGGTTGCGACATGAATCGCTGGATTTTACGGGCACGTTCAACCTGCATCCACGTCGTCAGCGTATAATATCAAGGCGAATAAATCTATCCACATACGGTCAGTTTGTCCTCCTCCGATAATTCATCCATGCCCAGGATAGCAATGATATCTTGCAAAGACTTGTAATCTTGAAGAATCTTCTGGACAGCGGTAGCAACCTCATAGTGTTCCCGACCAACAATGCGAGGATCAAGCATGCGAGACTTCGAGTCCAAAGGGTCTACAGCGGGGTAAATTCCGAGCTCGGCAATACCACGAGATAACACAGTCGTGGCATCCAAGTGAGCGAATGTAGTTGCCGGGGCGGGATCAGTCAAGTCATCTGCGGGGACGTAGACGGCTTGCACAGAAGTGATCGAACCTTTCTTCGTGGTTGTGATACGTTCTTGCCTAAAATTCTGTCAAATATGAACATAACCACAAGAAAAGCTACGTACATGCCACCCATATCAGTCGAGAGGGTTGGTTGGTAACCGACGGCGGAAGGAATACGACCGAGCAAGGCCGACACCTCAGAACCAGCTTGGGTGAATCGGAAGATGTTGTCGATAAAGAGAAGCACATCCTGTCCCTCTTCGTCACGGAAGTATTCGGCAATGGTCAGACCAGTCAAGGCAACACGGGCACGGGCACCAGGGGGTTCGTTCATCTGACCGAAAACTAGTGCAACCTTGGAGTCGCCCTCCAAATTGATGACACCAGTTTCAATCATTTCGTGATAGAGATCATTACCCTCACGAGTCCGTTCGCCGACACCTGACAAGACTTTAAACACCATACCCAATTCTACACGGGAGAATACACTGACCACAGAAAATGGAGAAACCACCATGGGCTTTTGCCACATTGTTGATCAATTCCTGAATCAATACGGTCTTACCGACACCAGCACCACCGAAAAGACCGATCTTTCCACCACGTGCATAGGGAGCCAAAAGGTCAACAACCTTGATACCCGTTTCGAGGACTTCAGCGGTGGTTGATTGGTCAACAAATGGAGGAGGATCGGCATGAATGGGGGAGAGCTTGACACCCTTGATGGGTCCACGTTCGTCAATGGGCTCTCCAATGACATTCATGATGCGTCCCAAAGTTGCAGTGCCGACAGGGATTTGAATGGGAGCACCGGTGTCAACAACTTTTTGACCACGGACAAGACCTTCCGTACCGTCCATAGCAATGGTACGGACGGAATTTTCACCGAGATGTGATGCAACTTCGAGAACAAGACGACCACCATGAAAGTCCTGAACCTCGAGAGCGTTGAGGATGGGAGGAAGAGTATCGGTCTCAAACTGAACGTCAACGACCGCACCAATGACCGTTTTCACGGTACCAATGGTCCCCTTGGCTTCCGACGCATAATGACGCACTGCATTCCAAACACCGGATGAAAAAAAAAAGGAAATGGGTTCTGAGCATCAGAAGGAAAAAAAACATCAAAGCCGAGAGAAAAACGAACCTGGTTGGGAAGTAGAAATGCGTGAAGGACGGGCTGCAGCACTTTGCTTCGAAGGGGAAGAAGGGAGGGAGGTGCGGGCCAACAGCGGGGTGGCAGTTTGCAAGAACCGGCTAGTGTTCTTTGCGCTGTTGGCGGCTCTCCTGGAGACGCGGGTGACGCCGCGAGCGGTAAGCATTGTGGTGAACGACGAAGACGACGACAGAGGTGAAGGAATGTGAGTAGAAGAAATACGCTTTACAACGCGCCAAAGACAAATTCAAAGTCAGCTCTAAACCCCGCCTCACCCGAGTTCAGCCGGCCGTTTATGTAAAATGGCTCGCGTATGTATCTTTGTGTCGCCGCCTTTAATTTCATCATTCACGTGAGTTTCCCACAGACGCGTTCATCATTTTCCCACGCTCGCGTGGACGCGTACAGTGACCATGGACGACGGTTTCCTGCCAACTGGATTGCTCGCCCCCGAACCATCCGTTTCACCGGCTGCGTTCAAATCCAATGGTCTCCTCGGTCGTTCGTCCATTTTTCAAGATATCCCTCAATTAAATGATGACACGTCGCGATCGGAGAGCAATGGTACGCCGCGTCGTAGCCATTCATGACGTCTGATCATGTCTAGAAACATTACAGCCCCCTCGACGGCACCGCTCTCGCCATCTCAGGGCAAGTATTTCAGCTTCCATGTGGCACGTCATTTCTCATGTAAAACAGATGAGGCGTTCCCCTCAGTCTCGGATATCCTGGGTCTCAAACCCAGAAAATCATCGATACTTCATACCCCCAAGATATCACATCCTCGTGCACCTCTTCGTGCAACTACCTTTGACGGAAAATCTGTCTTCATCTCCCGCAAATCCCAGTTCGTGACCTTGCGAAAGGTACAGGATCGCTATCCACCTCTATTGTTACTAACCTAAACACTAGTCGTGTTCCACATTGCCAATGGCAGATTTACTCGATGTGCCCATCCATAGGCTTATGGATGAGCTTTCCGTCTCTGTGGTTTCAAGCACCATTGCTTCGTACGCACAGAGACTACTTTTGCATGTCAGACGTGGTTCTCACACAAGGACAAAGGTCTTCAAAACCGGAAGCGTCTCATCGCCCGCTGGATGACACGTTATGGGTCGACCAGTATCGCCCTCAGCGCTTCACGGAACTCCTGGGTAATGAAAGGGTTGCCAGGGAAGTGATGGTCTGGGTAAAACAGTGGGACTGGTGCGTTTTCGGGAAAAGAAAAAACAAGAAGCGGCCTAGAGAAGATGACCAGAACTACGATCCCGAGGACGAATACCACCGACCAAAGGAAAAGGTGAGGTGGCTGATGATCTCGCGCTTCCGGCAGTAAACCTACCGTATCGCTAGCTGCTCTTGATATCTGGACCTCCTGGTCTTGGGAAGACCACACTGGCCCACGTCATTGCTACACAAGCAGGTTATGAAGTAGTGGAAATTAATGCCAGGTGATTCCGCTGTAGCATAGTGATCTTCATTTTGACCAGACACACCAGTGACACGCGGTCCGCACAGTCAGTTGATGATCGGATCCGTCCCATTCTTGAATCAGGTTCTGCAGTTGGTAGCACGAAACCTATCTTGCTCGTCATTGATGAAATTGACGGGGCGACTGGTGGTGGTGGGGACAACGTACGTCAAAGTTTCGGCCGTCTTGGGTACTCGGTATTTAAAAAAAATTCTTCGTCACAGTCAAGTAGTTTCGTCCAGAAACTCGTTTCACTGACCTTGGACAAACCAAAGAAAAAACGTGTGGCTGAGTTCTTTTATACTTACCCCACGTCTTGATTTAAACTACGGAACAGGGAAGGCTGGAGCACAGAAAGACACGCGACCTTTGTTACGGCCCATCATTTGCATCTGCAATGATCAGAACGCACACTCGCTGGCTAAGCTCCGCCCACACGCAAGACAGATTCGATATGCACGACCAGCTGATATTCACATAGTCAAGCGGCTTCGGGAGATCTGTGGGCTCGAAGGGCTGCACGCAGATACAAGAGCACTCAGTACGTTGGTCAATGTTGCGAAAGGCGATCTGAGAGGCTGCTTAAATACCCTACAAGTGTGTCAACGCACTCTATGTATTTGTCGTGTTACTGATCAGTACAGAGCAGTTTATAAAATCACGCAACGAAGACGTCACAGAAGAATTAATTCGTCGTGCCACGGTTGGTATGAAGGAGGGAGATGTTACCGCAACAGCAGTCCTGAATGAGATATTTGCACCCCTGTCACGCAAGCGAATCCGGGAGCTGGCAATCGGTGACATGGAGGAGGCACGATATGTAAATCGCCTCAGTCGAGCAATAGAAGCACTCAACAACTCGCCCAACATTGCTAATGGTATGTTTTCTTCAAGATAGACCTCTCGTTGTTCAACATTTTTAGGATGTTTTGCACATTATATGAATTGTCACCGACACGAGGCGAACGTGACCCGATATGAGAAGGCAAATGAGTGGTTACAAACATTCGATATATTTTCCTCAGCCATGTATGCCGATGGTGATTTTGGCCTGCAACCATACCTCCCGTACTTCCTCGTTCCCTTCCACCCGCTGTGCCGAGAGCGTGCGGGGGAACGGGTTGAGAGGGACTCCACGGATTGGGATGCAAGTTCCTTCAAATGCTGTGCTTCACGATTACTGATACTCGTGGAGTGTAGAACGCATTAATCACGCGCACCAATGAAGACATTCTGAAATCACTTTCTGATGGCATTCGGACTTCTGGGAGGAATACAGGCGCTAACCGACACCTAACCATGGGTCAGGTTCTCCAATTAGAATTCGTCCCATACATCAACCGTATAATATCACCTCCCTTGCGACCAGTGAGTGCAGTTAGATCCCCGTCCAAAATCGAGGTTGAGCTTATCTTGCCTTGTTACAGGTGAACAGTCAGGTTATCAAACCCGAAGAACGTGCGCTGCTTGCCCGCCTCGTTGAGATTATGGTTTCCCTTGAACTCCGATTCGTTCAAGAAAGAGCAGAGGATGGTCAGGTGGCTTACAGACTCGACCCGTGTGTACCACCACAATCTTGCTTTGGTTGTGACTCACGAAAATCTCTAGGCCGGTAGATGTTTTCGTGACCTATGACGGGAGGCGCGCATCTGATATTGCAGTCTCGAGATACGCTGTTCGTCACCTTATCGCCACAGAGGTTTGTAGCGTTTTTTTTTTTTGATTTTTTTCTTAAAAACCCTCTCAACACGTCGCAGATCGATGCTACCCTGGTCACACAACAAACGGTCGCAACTGAGAAAGTGAATGTTAAGCCAAAAAATCTAGC
>JBBPQR010000099.1:0-19219 GCA_038092615.1 Boletus sphaerocystis | reverse complement strand
ACGTTTTTGACCCAGGAAGGGAAATGGTGCCAGGCAATTGTGAAATGCTCATCAGATTGGCCAGAGCCTGTGCCACGTCTATGACCTACAAATACGCCATCCATCAGATCGTACAAAAAAAAACAACACCACTTACGTGTACAGGCCTTATTTTGGTTTCTCCAAAGTTGAGCTTCCACCAGATGGGCCAAACTGACAATGATCACGTCAGTACACTGGCATCGCAACGCGCCGTCACGATTTGGACGTGTTTCAAAACTTACTAGCCATGTTGTTCAGCAATTTGTCTTCGTAGCCATACATCGCTGCTGGCCGAACGATAGTCGCGCTTGGGAAGGCGTTCTTGACCCGCTCTTCGCCCTCATACTTGGTGCGGTAAAAGACAGACGTAGAGTCCGGGGAAGCATTCAAGTGGGAAACATGCACGAAGCGTTCAACTCCGACCTCCGCAGCGACCTTTGCGATCCTCTCCGCGCCAGTGACATGGACATCGGCATACTTGAAGTTCCTGCCGAAAAGATGACTAAAATTGATACACGTCCCATTGGACAGGGTCAACAGAGACTTACTTGGTCTCATAATCTCGGCCAACAAGATTGTAAACGATATCAGAGTGTCTCAGACACTCTGCTATTTGTTCTTCATTCCGTATATCCCATTCCTAAATACGTATTGGATGAAATCGATCAGAAAAATTACGTCGCTTCCATGTAGAAAGCGTATTACCATGGGGATGATCTGACCTAGATCACCCATAGGCTTGAGGTGTCTTTTTTCGTCTTCCTCGCGGTACGGAACGATGACCTGAGTGCCCATGCGAGCTGTGTGGTCACATTGGGGTCAAGTCGGAGCATGGAAGAAGCAGGAAGTGCGCACCAAGTTTAGAGACGAGGTATCTGCCAAGAAAGCCGGTGCATCCAAAGACGGTGACGACGTGGCCACTGACGGCGCTGTATCCTGGCACGCCAGACGAGACGACCGCTTTCCGGCCGGGCAGCGTGACGACGTCGTGGAGCGCACGCTGCAAGAAAAATACAACGACTATAAGCAATGCAGAGAGAGAGAACCGTACCTTGCGCTGTACGACGAACGCGCGCTGAGCACGCAAGAGGTGAGAGTAGGAGAACATCGAGGACGAACGCGAGCGGGTGGAGAGCAGCTGCAATTAGTCCCACCTTTACCGGAAAGTTCCGAAGCCGATAGCTCATCTCGATTACCCGTATGGCTCAAGGCAATACCAAAGGCCTGCAGGCTAAACCGTCGTCCTCAAAGGCGAGACATGCTGCCAAGGCAGCAGCGGCCACCAAGAAGGGGCGACGGCACGAACCACCCAAAAAACCAGCGTTGATCAAAGAAGCCAGCATGCGCAAGGTATCGTGTGCCCACACGCCTTGCAACACGATGTGTCTCATGACACTCCCATGTCCCAGGCACTCAAAGCCAAGGTCACTCAATCGATCGAACAGCAGATGGTGTCTGCAGCGTCCGCTGGCAAGCTGACGATCATGCAAAAAACTGTCGCCGAATCGTACGCTAGTTTACCTCGGGTTCATTGCGTTCGCTCACGAGTCGCTAGGGTACCCGAGAAACGTTGACGCCTGATCGCCTTGTTTATGCCCTTCAGCAGACGGCGTGTGCTTCTCTCGAGTGTTCATATCGCCAAAGTAGTTCATATGATATGACGTCCGTGTCGTCGACGTGCGGTTTGCTGCTCGAAATGATAGCTGTATTAAACAGTGTTTGTACCTGTGATGCGAGGTTTTTAGGATGCGAGCGAGTGCATCCGAAATGAACGATTCGAAACATATCATACTGGTGCGGACGGCAATGTCAAGCAAAGAAAATTAACATGAGCCGCTGCGGTTGCGGCACAGCAGCGTGTACCTGGAAGAGTAACAAGTGTAGGGGAAATGATGCAATGTCATGGCAGAGTGTGATGAATGAATTGGATGGCATGCGGAAACGGGATGCAAAAAAAAAAAGGATTGTGGCCTGTGTTGCTGTAAAACAGGAGGAAAAAAAAAAGGTAGCGATGCGTTGAGAATGCAGGGAGTTGCGGAGAGGATGCGGTGCATGTGTGTATGAAGGTAACAACATTTACCAGTGAGACATGACATACTGTGATACAAGATTGGATGATGGTGTGCCAGGAACCGGCATTGCGTAGCGTAAAAATGCTTTTTGAAAAGGGGACCGACATGTTTTTTCCGTGCATAGTGCTTCACCTCCGTTCCCTGACAAAAGGAACACCACTCGCGGCCTGAAAGAGCGCGTACTTGATTTGCGTGAGCGCGTCCCTCTCGTCGGGAGTCAAGAGGGCTGGAGACTGCGAGTCGACGAACAAGATGACTTTATTGATGGCATCCTCTGCCTCCGCAATGTCGGGAATAGTACTTCCACTTGTGATCGGTGGGGCCGATTGGTATACAACAACGGAATCGGTGTAGGTCGCGGTAGTATCTGCATGCGCGGACAAGGGGACTTGCTGTTGGATATGCTGCTGGGCGGAGAGCTGGAGGGAACTCTGGTGCACGTCGGCAACGGCAGGATCGTGATGCCGGTCCTCCTGGGATGGGAACGGTTGCTGAGAAAGTACGTTGTGCTGTGAAGCCGACGGATGAGATGAAATCGGGGTCCCGTTGGTCGACAGGGGCTCTTGCTGCATGGTCCATATAGGTGGAAGCGGATTGTGAGAAGCGGACGGCTCTGTCTGAGAGTGAGACGGTCCTGAGGCAGGAAGATTATCCTGAGAAGGATCGAGATTCTGATCGTCTTCTGACTCCATGTCATCATCACCGTCTTCTGCGGTGGTCGAGTTGCGTCGGGCAAGTGCTTCGGACCTGGACTCAAAGGCAGGGTTGAGAGGGGAGAGCACGCTTTCATTGCTACCCTTGCGGAGATGAGTGGCGCCAACGCCGCGGGTTGCACGAAGGGACTTGTGAGCACCGAGCCAAACGCCTTTACGGATGTTATGGCGATGCTTGAAATTTTCGACCCAACCAGAGCTGGCCTTGAATCTCTCGTCGGGGATCTGCAGGTTGCGTGCTGTTTCCTTTGCCTTGTTGCGTATGAGTGCGTCTGTGAGAAGGGTATTCTGCTGCTTCATGTGGACGAGCCAGCTGACGAGCTCTTCTTCGACCTCGGGGAATTTGGAAGGGCTGTTCGCAGGCTTTAACGGGGGACGAGATGGAAAGAGCCGAGCTCACCGATGCTTTGCGACACGCATGTCGTCGTCCTCGGGGACGTTCATCCATTTTGTTTTGTGTTTGAGTATTTTGCTGATGGTGCTGCGTTCTACGCCATAACGTGCGGCGATGTCTTCTTGACGGGCGTTTGGATTCTCCTGGTGGTATACACAAATGGCCTTGCGGTCGACGTTGAAGAGACGCTGTTTGCGTTGCTTTGCCCTTGGCACGACGGGACCGACGGGTGGTGTGGGGAGGGGATATGCCGCAAAAGTCTGAGAGTTGGGTGCCGGAGAAGCGGTGGATGAGATAGAGGTGAGGGCGGAAGCGACACTCAGGGCAGGTGAAGCAGAGCGGGGATTGGAGGTGGAGTAGGAAGAAGCCGATCTGGAGTGGGTGGGATAGAGGGAGAAGGGGGAGCCAGAGATGGGCGTCGGGAGATAGCGCGGGGACGGGAGGGGGAAGGATGGGCGATCGTTTGGCTGCTGGTAGCGCTGTGCGGGGTCGGTGGCGCTGACGGGCGTTTGTGGGCGGGAGAGGGCACTTGCGGGAGACATAAAGTATGTGGACTGGGGAGGGGTCAAGCACGGGGAAAGAAAGCGATCAAGGACGCACCTCCCCAGAGTCATGGCCTGTGGATGGCGGGTGGTCTCTGCGTATGCCCAGGTGGAGGGTGGACCGTACACGTGCCTGGCGACGCGTGAGGCGAGTGGGGCCGACGCTGGGCGGAATCTGTGCTGGGATGGAAATGGCGGAGTGCATGCTCTGGTCGTTGCGGATCGATGGGGACTGCGGGTAGGCGGGGTATGCATGGTCGGGGGTGTACGGCGTCGGTGAGTACGGGTCGTTGGCGGGGGAGAATACTTGGTCTGTCGGGGAGTGCTTGAGCCAGGACGGGTTCGGGCTGTGGCTGTCTGGCGAGGACGGGGAGGGGTAGACGGGGAGGGCACTAGGAGGACCGTACTGAGCGACGTTGTCCATCGGACCCGATGTGACGCATCTGGTCGTGGTAGAAGACGTGCCAGGGCCGTCTCGCTCGACGTTTTATATCGCGATCCTCGTCAGATTCCCTGCGACGTTTGCCGACAACTTTGTCCTCCTCCTCTGCCTCGTTGCCAACACCACTCATTCCTTTACAGGCCCTCTCTCCTCCCTCGACCTCGGAAATGAATCACTCATGTTCCCATTCCCCTTGATCGTGTTACTCCACCTGCATGGTCATGTGCTCACGTCCAGTTCTTCTCTCCGCCAATGAACCCGCCCAACTCGATTACCCCATTCTTACACCAGCACCGACGCAGTCCTGCAGACCCTTTCCAATGTCATCGTAGCCTCATGCATCATGTCCTCTCTTCATATCAGATCGCCAATATCTTGCCTCACCTCTTTCATGATCCGAGCGAACCTGAACGAATGACTGTGTGAACGCGTCTACCACACAACATTCCCTTCCTTACCCAACTCTCGCCTCACCCGCCTGTTGCTGTCGGTAACCGGGCGAAAAATGTCCACGTCGCCGCACATGTCTTGTCTTCCTGTACAGCCCCTTGTTTGCTCCATCCATGACTTGCCTTCTAGTGTTTACAATCACCCCTGGATATCAGTCTTCCATTTTGATGCGCGTGTTTCGTCTTCAAATGCGACTGCGCCCGATGTCCAAGACCACATCGTCCAATTCCCTTGTTGGACCACCACACTCATCAACACCAACCCATCGTAGCCTATCTCACTCGCTTCCGGGTCCGTTGAACTGTGACTCGTGTAAACCGTACCCACTCACTTGTGGCGCACACTATCTAACGTTTAGATCTGCTACTCTAATGTGGATACCCACAGATAGGCTGCTGCGCCCGCACAAGCGCTAACAGGAGTAAACCTTCTCAATCTGATCACGTGTCGTGAGCATCCGGTCAGTCGCAGCACTTCTTGGGGACTGGTCGCAGTCGTTTTTCCGCCCGTCGGTGATGCGGCAATGTCTCAGATCACAGCCTTGAATGAGTTGGCGGCGACGTTTCCCCACTTGGCTCACCATCGGCTCTTCTCGGGGATCGTTTCGGAACCTCTCGGATGCTGGCGGCTTAAGTACAGCAGCACCGCTGAGCCAATAAGCATCTCATCCATTCCAATAACGCGCTCATGTCTCCTCTAATCAGAGTCGCTGTTCGCCACCATCCACTGATATCTCGCTCTCTCCGCCGATGTGCTTACTCCAGCATCCGTTTCTCTGCTCCCCGATTCGTCGAGCGCTTCCACTCCCGGACCAGCAATCACGACGTACTGGCCACAAAGCGTCCAAACCAACAGGCGGACGCGCGCACAGAGGGACTCCGTGCAACCGAATCCTCGCTTGATTTGGTGCGCCAGATCGTTTGCAACCATGTATATCACAGAGGACAAACAGTCCACGTTGACCCAGGCCGATCCGGTCAGCACTCCACCTCAGGATGTTCGCGGCGACTGGGTCCTATTCCACCCCGTTTACTCTGACGAAGAGATGAAATCCGTAGAGGTGTGTCGCATCTCTTCACCGTTCTGGCTTTCCTGTTCCATGCTCACTGGCACTCCACGTGTAGATCCTCCATAGAGAAGCAAAGACAATCTCTGATAAAATTGCTTATAATCTTGTCAGGCTGGCGAGGTTCGTTTTCGGCCTCTAGTTGGTCAACTTTGTGTTGAACGTCGCACATAGATGGGGCTTTGATTTCGCTTCGGGATACAAGCACAAACCACTTCCTCGCGATCATAATATGACCACTGAAGAGCTTAAACAAAAGGGCTATATTCTTGGAGAAGAGGCCTGGTTGTCGCGCATCTTGTTCCTCGAAACAATTGCCGGAGTACCTGGCATGGTTGCGGCCATGCTCAGACATCTGGGCAGCCTCAGACTCATGGTAGATGACCAACCCGTGTGGTCTCATCTCGAAAAGCTCACCATACTACCTTTAGCGACGTGATTCTGGGTGGATCCACACGTTACTCGAAGAAGCAGAGAACGAGCGGATGCACCTGATGTATGCAGTCATTTTCCTTTTCCTTCCAAGTTGATTACTGATACATGCATACCGCCAAGGACTTTCATGACGCTCAAGCAACCCACTCTTTTTTTCCGTGCACTGGTTCTTGGTGCACAGGGCTTTTTTTTCAATATCTTTTGTACGTATACCTCGTGGCCTCATGCCTTCGTCTCACACACACTGCCCTCAGTCCTCGCCTACATGATCTCCCCCCGATCGTGTCACAGATTCGTGGGACACCTTGAAGAAGAGGCCGTGATGACATAGTAGGTGCTGTTTTGCACGAGGCGATTCTCAGTTTGTCTGATCGGGTTGGTGCAAGTACCCGATGCATACAGGAAATCGAAGCTGGACACCTGCAAAAATGGGCCGACATGCCGGCACCTGTGATTGCCATCGACTATTGGCGACTTCCTCCTGATGCCAAGCTCCTCGATGTCATATACGCCGTCCGCAGTGACGAGTCATCACACCGGTTTGTCAACCACAGTCTGGCCAATCTCAACCCTTCCAAAGACGTGAACCCATTCGCGTTCCGTGACCCCGATATGTTTGTCAAGGGGACAAAAATAGGGCAAGTATTTCCGCTCTAGGCATGATGTACGGACATTGACGTTGTCGTAGGTTTGAGAGGTCTGAGGCAGAGCAGTTCGTCCTAGAGTCGCACGACGTTTTCTCCAATGGGACCAAGGTATCGGAAATAAAGCAATAATGCATTGTACAACATTCACCGGTGTAGTTGGTTGTGATCCTATTTAATTGCTAGACCATATCGCCGCTCAGTGGAAGTAGGCTCGTACTTAATATTTTGGTTGCCTTGCTTTGTGTAGACTCTCAGGTAGACAGCATAGACTTAGACCGTGACGTCACCGTGGGCCATGTTTGCCTCCCAGTACGAACTAGTGCAAGCCCCCTGTGAGTCCGAATCGACCAACGTCCGACTACCAATGACCGTCACCGAGCCTTCTCCTAACCCTCAGCGTACCCAGGAGACATGGGGTCGCCGGGCCCGTCGACTCTTCATCGGACCCTTGCCATACAAACTGTTGGCCATTATGCACGAAATGATGCACGCCGACCATTCCTTTGATGCTTCCTATGTCTCTGCCGTCCGCGATGTCTTGGACCGTAATGCACGCGCTTTCTTCCTTCGCCAGGGTGGAAGAGCGGAGGATTGGAACGAGGACGTGCGCGAAAACGTGCGCGACGAACTCATGAAACGATGGCAAGAGTGTCCTTGGACGCTTTCTTTACAACGCAAAACACACCGTACAGTGGGTGCCACACATTGGGTGGGCACTACCTTTGAGGTCGGGAGTATTCTCGGCGTGAGCGTGCTCGACAATCATGCTCCAACTCCTACGCCTTCGGTCGTCCCTGAGACGCCTCAACTGCCTGAGGAATCACAGGTGCCGTATGCGTCGACGACGGCGCTCTCGTCCACAGGTCCACGTTCATATTGGACCGCACAGTCGCATCTGTCTCCGCCGTCAGTGTCTTCTTCTACAAGTCTCCCTGAACAACACGGTGGTGAATTATCTGCCTTTTCCTCCGGTTCTCCCCTCCTCGCAACGACTTCTACACCTGCCTTGACGACTGAACATGTACCGCAACAGGGGAGTGATGCTCCAAGGTCCATTCTAAAGCATCCGCCTGGGCCCTCATCCAGTAAGCCAAGAACAAAACGTCGCGGCGTTTCTATTTTGGACAGGAATGCCAAGCGCAAGGTGTCGCTGCGGCCAAAGGAGCCTAGCGAACCATCCCTTACTGGTGCCGACCCTAGCAGGCTGCCTTCGGATGAAGGACCTGTCTCTCCAGCCGCTGTCCTTGCGAGGACGGGAAGTGAAGTCGTCGGATGTAGCGCTGGAGCGACTGCGGATGCGTCTCCTTCACAGGTGGCTCCTGATGGCATTTTCCTCCGAGGTTTGTGGAGCTTTTTGGCAATGTGTCACACTCTTGACAGTATCCAAGATAGAATGCTTGTTAGGGTGTGTTACACCAAGCGTGAATCCCTTCCAAGCGCTTTCGACGAGGTTCAAAACCGCAAAACAACCGAGTTACTTCATGAAGATTGGATGGAGTTTTTGGTCGTGTGGAGGGGGGATAGGCTAGAGTTGTACGAAGATTATGCGAGTCTTTTTACACGCTTTCTCAGCTCCAATTCGACGCTAATCATATCGAGTAGACCATCCCCGGCAAAGAGTACATCACGGGGCACAAACACCTCGCCTTCCTAATCCCGTTGAATTCGGAACGAACCTCGGTTTCCTTGTATTCTTTCGTCGACCTTACCATCTGCATATTGTGTCCTCCGACGCCTGTGCGGAAACGATACTCTAGAGCGCGCGCCTTTTTTCATCTCTCAAAAGAAGGTACGAATGTCTTTGTCTTTAAAGTCAAGAGCCGAACCAGAGCACGAGATTGGTTGTGGCACCTCTGGTGGGTATTGTCAGACAAACTGACTGTGTCTTTCTTTGACGGAGCTCCCGCAGGCGTCGTCTCGGGGGAAGGATTCCCCCTTCCATCGATATTCGTTGCCCAGACGTTGATATGCGCATTTCTATCGACATTCCAGTGCCCGAGGGCTTCGACTGCGACAAAGTGTATGATACCTTCAGTTATAGGAATATTATTGACTTGATACAACGGTCGCTCTCCTCTGAACACGGATCCTCTGGTTCGGTGTCGAGGAGCTGGGAGACCGTCATAGAGCGCGAGCTGCGGTCAGGAAAGAAGCTGCAGCTCGCATGGAGATCCGGTGGGCAACTCGACTGGGTATGGCAGGAACGAGACGTTGAGGGAAATACACGGCCATGGGCCGTTCTTTCTGGATTGTCTCTTCGACAGGTTCAGTCACTCGTCCTACATTCTCTGCGCGGCGGCCTGATACATGCAATTGACTCATTAGGGTCTGAGGCCTGCTCACCTCGAGTTACGCATTGCGGAACACTTTCCAGATTGTGTTCATCACCAGACCGGCAGGAAAATGTACGAACCACCCGCTATCGAAGGCTACCTTGACCGTGCCAGGCAGCAAAGTCGTCAGCGAGTGTATATCGTGACGCACGATGGGTGCTTGTTTTCACTGTTGCCAACAGACGCAAATCCCCCGCTTCCTCCAAGCGCGCACCTCTCCCGTTTGATGTCTGGGTTAAAACCGGACGTAGAGGAATATAGCCAAACACTTTTTGAAAACGAAGTTTGGAGAGGTGCAGAGCAGATCTGTACTGCTCACGGCACGTTGGACCTCAGAAGCATTCGCAGCGTGAGGAGAGCGTATGGCCCGCTGTCACAGGATGATGGCGAGCATGTTGCGCACGATGCAGTGGATGCACGCGATGAGGGTGGACATCACGGGCATGCTCAGGCACATTTTAGAGTACAAATGCACCTCAGGCGGGCATTCGATATTGTCCTTGCTTCTGGCAAAGTCATACGGTACGAGGTGCGCGGCTTTCAACATGTGTATTTTTGAATGACGTCCGGCTAATTCCACCGTAGGCACATTCAGCGCAGGACTGCATTGAATGGGTAACGAGGCTCCGTGCCCTCGTTGCATACTGGTCCCAACGCCACCGCGTAGACGTCAAGGACGAGATGGATGTCGCGTTTACAACGGGTACTCGTGCACGGCTGACACCACGAATGATGAAATGCACCCATGGAATCGGATACCCATCTTCGCCGGAACCACCGATAAATCCTGAATCGCCCGTGCTGACGTCACTATACAACTGGTGTCCGTTGAGTGCGTGTAGCAGCATCGTTAAAGCCGGCAGAGTGTTCACCCGAAAGGGGTTGAGGGGACCATACAAGTCAGTGCACCATGCCATCCTCATCCACAAACTCCGCCATTAAATCCCCATTTTTACATATATCTATTACTCATTATGTTTCACAGACTCGTGCAAATGTTCCTCATACCCGGCCGACTGATCAAGTTCAACGTGTCCGCGACCTCGACGTTGCATCACCGCAACTCGACAGAAATTGGGTTGCTCGATGCATACGTCTGTTCGGGATACTTTGCCGCGCTTGCACTGCGACGGAGCGAGTACAGTCCTGAGTTGCCAAACCTGCCGCGACGATACGACGATGGTTTGGAGACGGACGAGCGGGAGGAAGACGAGCTCTTTGTGATTTGGTATCGCAAGTCGACGCCGGCGCCATTGGGGGACCGACCGAACGCGCCTGCGGGTGGTTTCCAGCCTACGCAACCTGTACCTCGTCTTTCGAAGAGGGATCATCAGCTTATCGTGTTCAGGACGAGGAGCAAGGTAGAGCGGGATGCGTGGTGTTGGGCGTTGGGGTGCGAGATCGAGAGGGTTGTGAGGAACAATAGGGATAGGGAGCGGCGGGTGAGAGAGGCCGGAGGACTGGTCGAGTTGTCAGATTGAAAGGATATACTTGCTCGGGGGCTCGTCCCAATTTTGAATGTACACCTCTCGTAGACGTGTGCGGTTGGACAGCAAGCATGCTCACATTACGCAGGGTATATCCTATTTTAACTAATAACAATGTGATTTATTCCACCACTTCATCGTCATCTTCCCCACTTTCCTCTTGTTGTCTGCGTTGTCTCCTCGCCACAATCCTTACCCTCTTTTCTAGCTCCTTGTCAGCTTTGAGGTGGTCCATTGTGATCTGTTTGTTACAACCAGATGCAGGGCAGGACTTTCCACCCCTTCCCGCCCACTTCAGGAACTCTTGAATGGCTGCGCGGGAATAAGAGTGACCGCACACTTGACTGTTTATAGTAAGACACTCAGACCATCTCACGATAGTAGACACATGTCACGTACGATGTCATCGGGTCCTCCAAAACCACAAGTGTGATGGGGCATTTGTAGTCCTGCGTAACACCACCAACTTCCAGTTCTTCATCATCATCGCTAGGATCACCATCCTCTATGGAATATTGGTAACTACGTGGGTCGATTTTATTTTATTTTCAAACGAACCTCTTGGAACGAGATCGTTGATAGGAGGGATCACCTCTCCGGGATATTTCACCTCCTGAGCGCCAAACGTCAACCGATTTCGTGAGATGGTATGATCGACATACATATATTCTTTGTTTGAAATCCACGTAGGTATCAATGGAAGCATACTTTTGGCGTGTAGTCTTGGTGCTGTATTCATCCATCCGTCGTTTCACATCGCTTTCATACATCTCAAGCGCATTTTCCTGTCAAGGAATTCGTGGAACGATAGAACAAGCAATGCAAACATGACGTACCACGACCTCCCCGCGCATGAGGGACTGGTGGAGGTTGTTCAATGTTGCTTCATGAGAACGCATTTCTTGATCGATGTCAAGGAGCTTTTTCATGACGACATCAACCCCCTCCAGCTCCTTTGACACCAGAGACTGTATTAGCGACAAATATAGCGGCGGACGACAGCACCCACGTTTCTAGCGTCGCCAACCTCCATCACTTCTGCGAGTGAAATTGCGACGTCCTTTACCAAACGAAAAGAGCTTTGATGGATCTGCTTTCGGATCATTTCCCAATCCTGGGCAATACCATGCAATTTGGCACCCTCTTTCTTATCCAAGGGTTGGTCATGAAAGTTTTGGATATCAATTATGTCATCGTCATCGTTGTTCAAGTTCGAGGGTCCAGCTGCGGGAACTTCGGCATCACCACGGTTCATCTTTGGTTTCTTTTCCTTTTTTACCGTCGCGGTCTTGCGGACTGGCTGTACGGCCGCCTCAGAGTCCTCATCATTGTCGACATCGTCGGCATGTCGTTGCGAGGGGACATCTTCCTCTTCGATGTGGTCTGACGATGGTGCTCTTCGAGCGCGTCGATGACGAGACTTGCTGGTGGGAGCAGGCATCTCGGTCGGAGAGGAAAGACAACCAGGCGCGACGCGACTATAGGGGACTCTAGGGCAGGCCTCTACGCGCTAGAGTCACTTACATAATCATTCATAGGCAGGCTACAGTGCTAGCATGACCATGTTCTCATTCGTTCGCGGTCTGTCTAGATGTTCTCTCATATCGCCTGCTCTTGCCCCATCGCGGGCATTCAGTGCCTCTCCATTTCTCTCCGTTACTCTCAACCAGGCCATGCGTCGAAAGAAACCTCAGAAAGTCAGCCCTCCAAAGTCACCACTCCTTAACACCTGCCCTCAGAAAAAGGGCGTCTGCACCCAAATATTCATTATGAAACCAAAGAAACCTAACTCGGCCAAGCGAAAGGTCGCCCGTGTCAAGTTGTCCAACGGAAACTCGATCATGGCCTACATTCCCGGAGAAGGTCATAATTTGCAGGAGCATAGTGTGATCATGGTCCGTGGGGGTCGTACACAGGATTTGCCAGGTGTCAGGTATGCCTCAGGCTTGGCGCTCACGGGAGAGGATAATGAAGCTTCCTTCCATAGGTACAAAGTTGTCCGTGGTGCGTTAGACTTTGGTGGCGTCGTCGGTCGTACGCAATCAAGGAGTAAATACGGAGGTATTTGCACTCGTTTCTTTTCCAGTATGAAACTCACGCTCGTCGCAGTCAAGAAACCAAAAAAGTAGTTCCTACTTATGCTGTCACTTATCTGATCTCGTGCTCTATTATAATTTCTTTCTTCTATGAAGGACTGAACAACGAATTGTTCAATGGGTCGGTACGGGATTCTCACGGCCATTGTTGCTGATCAAACAAGTTTGGTAAACAACAACTCGAAGTCACCAACAGCTCAATATGTTTCTGGTTGACCACAACATCATGAGATGGCTTTTCTAGTCGTACTGAATAACACCTGCCGGTAGCCAGGGAGACAAGAAGGGGACGACAAGGTGGGGTTTGTCCAATGATCAATTATGTTGCCCTGACAACTCACATTATGCACTATTGTGGTTTGATCCCGTCCCATCATACCTACCTGATCGCAGCAAAGGAGAGTTCAAGAAAGGACCTATTCGCCTTGTGATCATGAAGCTGTGGAACAGCTCGAAGTTTTATTAGATGCATCACTTCGATTTGAAACTATCGATGCCTGGATTATAAATTGCACGTCATACTCATCGATGCCGCATCACTGACTCGAGAAATTCGGACCGAATAGGAAATTACTTGGCTGTGTACCGCTATGATCTCACAGGATGTATTCGTTTCTCTGGCCACTGCAGTCGTATCAGCAGTATGTAAGATCAAGTTTGGCTGCGAAATCCCTCGCTCCCCCCCTCCCCCTGAAACACCAGACACCGATTAACGAGGCACGTAGAATTCGACATTCATGCCAACTTGTGCTCCCCAAAGTGCTCCATATAGCCTAAAGGTGAATAACTATTGGGTCCTGTTTCCGAAGTTAACCCGATCATTCGCCATAGGCACTACCTCCTCTTCCACCCAGTTTCTCGGAGGTCCCCAACATCATGGAAGGGTGCGATTCAGACAACGAGTTGCCTTTGATAGAGAAAAATTTACCCCCAACACCCACCACAAAGTCGGCCTGGTTAGCGGACGCTGCGGATCTCTTCGTCCTGTCATGTTCTCTCCTCCTAACCACGATGTCTATCGTCCTTGTTTCCCTCGTCTTCCATGCACAGACAACCCACGCCTACTCTTTCCTCAGCAGCAAGGTACCCTCGATCCTGCAGCGGGCAATATCGTCTCTCTCTCTAACGATCACGTCGGCAGTGATAATGGTTGCTGGAAAGCGATACGCGCTCTTCAAACTCGCGAGGGGAGGCATGCGTAGCCAAAGAGTCGCCATCTACAGTAACCCCACCATCGGAAATATTGCCAGCTACCTGGTGTTTCATGGAGCGGAGTTGCCCTTGCTTGGTTTATCGGCCGTTTGGGGGTTGGCATTGATTACCAGTTTGACCGTGAATGGTAGTTGGGAGATGAGGTCCATTTCAGCCCGGGGTCAGATTGCAGTACCCTCTGGTCCGCTCGATCGACCGGCTTCAGGTTCCTCCTGGGTTGTCCCAGCGCTTGAACAATTAACCTTCGTCATGTCGTCGTGGTGTCTCGGATTGGCGGACGGTGTCGGGCTCACCAACATCATTGGTGCCAATTCAACAATAGTCCCGAGTCAACCAATGGGGATCTACTACCCTCCTCCTGCAGTCTCATTGGTCGAATCCAGTGACTATTCTTTTTCGACTACTAGTACGTTGAATGGCTTCAACTTTACCTGGGACTACATCTCTTCAATTCCATCCACTGCTCGGTATCTTGGTACCTACACGCAAAATTATTACTTCCCTATTGTCGAGCTATGGTCCGATGGGTCTGATAATCAGACACTTTCTATCATCGTTCTTGTCGACGAATCTGGCTTCAACTCGACATTTCGGATCAATGCCACTGCGATCATCATGGGCGGAACACTGTCCTCCTATAGCAATTACACAGAGTTCGTGCTGAATGGGACTTCGTGGCCCAACGTGATGTCAACAGGCAACCAGTGGGCTCAAGATATTATCAGCCTAATTTGCAACACCACTCTCCCCCAAGGTATGGGTGCCTGCCCATCGGGCTTCTCTCTCTCGGACCTTGCAGTTGAAATCACCCCGTTCTCTTGGGTTGGCCAGTGGTGTTCGATCCTGAATATGGCGCTTGGTGCTTACAGTGCCGCGATGCTCCTGGCACCCAATGTTCAGAATGGCACAATTGTTCCCGATGTGCCAGAGAACTCGAACCCCGTTCAGACGACATTGTACGGCGCTCAATTTACGTCGACTTATGCGATCTACATTCTCCTTGCCAACATCGTCGTGTCGATCACCATGCTGATCATCGTGGTGAGGCTACGCCTAGTTAGCCATCTGGGACCAGATTTCCTCAATTCAACACGGCTGCTTTTGGACCCGCTGAAGAAGCCAGAACTGTTCAACGCGTCCCTGCAAACGACCGTGGATGCGCTTGCAGATCCGTGCATGGTCGTGGCGGCAGAGAACATGTATTTGTTTCCAGGGGAGAAAACGACTGGGGAGGGGTGGTGGTGGTTCAGAATGTTTCCCCAACGAAAACGAAGCCATTCGGCCGAGCCTTGTCATGACTCTAGTACCGAGGAGACTCTATAACCGCTGATGTTAGGATACTGCCACTGGATTAGGCTATGGATTCCCTTCCTTTCTCCAGATCAGAACTTTGAGATCACATCCCGAGTTTATGTACAGTAGAAAAGGTCATGATGGCATACAGTTGGGACTCGGATGCATTTGAATTGGATGTGGCTGTGCTAAACAATCATTAGGCGAAAACTACCGCACTCGGGCCAGTTACTTTGTTCCACATGTCCTGTGTCCTCCAACAGGCGCGCCCTTTACTACGTGTTTTCCAACAAACACGATGGAACTCGACGCAAGCTATTCCACCCCAAAATGCACAACCCGCTGTCCCGGCATCCAGCTCAGCCCGAAAGTCTCAAAAGCGGCCCCATCTAGGTATCGACGTTGACCCGAACCATGGTTTATGGGCTTTTTTCCGAAAGAAGGAAGCGGATGGTACAGTGAAATACGAAACGTTGGAGGCAAGAGAGTCGCTCACTGAATCTGGTGCGTGCGTGTGGTCTAGGCTGAATTCACGATGCTTATGCTTTGGTAGGACGGCCCTGGCATGCTGCTGACCTCAGGCGGAAGAGCTTCAGGGACTTGCATACTCTGTGGTATGTTCTGTTGCGCGAACGTAACTTGCTCGCGACACAACGCGAAGAGGCACGGAGAATGGGCATTCAAAATTCAGAGGCACTCGCTGCTCCGACCATGGATCGGATGGTCGGTCGTTTCTTTGACGCTTGTGTTTGCGCGACTCACACGCCGGTCACGTTCAGTGTCGCAAGTCGATGGCACGGCTAAAGTTTGTGCTCAATGAGCGGCGGCTGCACTATGAGAAATTATGCAAGGAGGGGGTCATGTCGCAGGAGGCGCTGTTGAAGATTCCTGAACCTCCCAAGCAAGTTCGTCGCATGACGCGAAGGGAACGAACGGCAGCACGGCGCAAGGCTGCCTCATCACCACCAAGCACAGCGTGACCTTGCACTCTTGCATGGGCAATCGTATTAGATATGTTAAATACGACACAAGACGCTAGCTGATCTGAACCTTGCGTCCACGGGCTCGTTCCCAATCCACCATGGCCTGCGAGATCTGACAGTCTCTGATAGAGGGGCTTTCGTACATTTCTATTTGTCGCTTCCCGCGTCTAAGGAGGTGCTCGATTGCAGCGACATTGCGAGGGGAGACTGAGGATGCCTGAGTGCGAAATGTGTAGCGAATATAGAGGGAGAAGTTGGGTTGGGCCTGCGGTGGTTTCGTCCGTACCATCCGGAGTGCTCTGGTAGAGATGTGAGCTACAGAGATTGCCAGAAAGAACCGAACTCGCCGTCTGTACAGGGCGAGGACCTCCGTCTGCAGCCCAGATTTCCTAGTGGACATGACGACTGTGTCGTGGTCCTGATCAGACCCGCGACACCGCCGGCTGAAGGGCCCGAATTTGGATCCAACTGACTTTACGATGATCACGTTTGGAAAATGTCGTGGACCGTGGCAGCGATACCCTGCCACAGTGATTCGCGACTTTTCGGCGACTGCCAGGGTTCGTTCACAAGCTGGGACGTCGAACCCAACCCAGTACTGCAAGGATCTCGTTCAAAAACACGACTATGAGGGATACCTCACTTCGCAGTTCTACCCTCGGCAATATCAGAGTGCATTTTACGCTCTGAGGGCCTTCTACGTGCGTACAGTACGTCGGACCGTCCAGTTACTGAGGTTTCTATCGTAGATCGAGTTGTCCATGATAAAAGAAACCGTTTCACAAACAGCACTTGGGCAGGCACGGCTCGTGTTTTGGAGGGACGCTGTCAAAGACATCTTTGCTGTAAGTCACGCTTCCGGGTGCGTTTGAATTTTATCCATGTCCTCGTAGAACAAGCCACCGCGACACCCCATTGCGCTCGGGCTCTACGAAGCAACACAGAACAGTCACCTGGCGCCATACCACTTTCAGAGGATCATCGAAGCCAGGGTCGGTTTTTGCACTAGACTGGGGTTCTTTTTCTCAAGATTGATGTCGTATAGGAGCAAGAGTTGCACGTTCAGTCGCATCTCACCGTGGAATCGATGACCTCGCATGCCGAGTCTACAGCCTCGACCTTGCTGTATCTGCTGCTCTCGCTGTTGAACCTGCCTTCTGCGACGCTGTCGCACGCCGCGTCCCATCTCGGTGTTGCCCAGTCGTTCACGACGCTGCTGCGTGCCTTTCCGTTTCACGCGTCCAAGGGGATGATGGTCATTCCGGCAGAGATTACAGCCAAGCACGGCGTCAACCAACACGAGGTACTCACGAAAGGGGGGTCGAGCAAGGCACTCGCAGATGCAGTGTTTGAGCTCGCAACGATCGCGAATGACAATTTGCTGACTGCACGGAGCATGTTCCGGGAGACCGGGGGCAAGGTGGCACGAGAGGCGATGCCGGTGTTTGCTGCAGCTGTGCGTTGAATCCTGTGCGGCGTTGCGTGTGCTCATTGCAAGCAGATTCCGGTGGTGTCGATACTGGATCGATTGGAGGTGGTAAATTTCGATGTGTATGACAGACGATTGCAGGCCCGGGATTGGAAGTTGGCCTGGCGAGTTTGGAGGGGTTACCATAAGAGGACTTTCTGAGGATATGCCGGCATGGCGATCTGGTTGTCCGTCTTTTGTAGTCTGCGACACAGTCCTCGTCCTCGTCGCTTTCTCTTTTTTCCTTGTCTTTTTTCTCTACCGCCGTCGATTTGTCGTCGTGGCTGCGAGTCTGCGGGGTCCGCCAAGATGTGCGCGAAGTGCTCAAATTTAGAAGTCCGATAGTCGTAGCATCGAGTGGCCTGCACAACAGCTTGACACCAGACCACCACCCTCCCAAACTGTGCGCACTCGCCTCCACCCTCTCTCCTTCCCCGCCGCCCCCATCCATCTCCATTCCCGATTTTCCCTCCGTTTTGCCCCATCGCTCACCCAGTCCAACTCCACCCATGGAGCGTCTATGTGGTGCGTTTTCCCGACGGTGTGACCCTTTTCACATCCCCTCAGCGTTCACCCAGACGATATCATCCATCTCATCATCTACGAACTTAGCGATCCAACCGCCCTCACCCTCACCTCCAAACGCTTTCACCGCGTCTCAAGGGATCCCTATGTCCGCGCCCACTACTTTCTCCATCGATACGGTCACATGGATGCCATGTTTTGGGCCCTAGGCAGAGGCAGAGTCCTTAATAACCAAGTCATCGACGTACGTCTTCTGCACCATTTGCTCCCTACTTCCCACGTCTCCACGCTGAATATATGCGCCTATTCTCAGATCCTGGTATCAAGCGGCGCCTATGTATCTCGCTACATTATTCAGGTCGCCATCCATCACTACTTCCGTTCTGCAAGTCACTTTATCAAGACACCTTGGGTCAGGTCCATACCGCTGCCCGTGTTCACGCATTTCATGACAGTCACTTCGGCGTTGTTCGATGAAATACCACTCGCAAAAAACGAAGACGACGGTTACATTTTTCATTCTTTTCTCAAGGAGAGCAGGCTCCCCCAGGATTTAAAGACTACCGGTTGGACAGACGTACGTGAAATTCTGGAAAAATACAAGGTACGCTCCCCCTTTTGTGGAATCGCTTGGTTCATGACTTGCGTCTAGTTCATTCCGTTCAGTATGAAGGTATGCGGTTCGATTTCTCGTCTCTTTGTCCGCTCATACAATGACTACCAAGGATCCTTTGATGGCTCAACTACCAATTGCACTCGCTATCGAACCGAGGCTGTTACCGTATGCGGAAGCCAACGGATTTCGCATGGATCCAAAGGTAGCTGAGAACTTGTTACAACTCGCCAATTTCTCACTCTGCGAAAATCAGTATCGTGATTTCGTTTTCCGTAAGATGTTCGAAAAGCAAGCGCTTAACAGCGGCGATCGAACGGACGATATCATTCGGAATGTTCGGGAGCTGAAAATGTTCCGCATGAGATCCCCTTGACCGAGTCCTTCTAGGCCAGCACAGTTCATCAACGGCGTAGAGTGGGTACCT
>JBBPQR010000098.1:0-19335 GCA_038092615.1 Boletus sphaerocystis | reverse complement strand
CTATGTAAGGCTGTGTTGTGTAATGTGCAGCTATGATCAGTACAGCCTTCGGGTAAGATCCGTTGGTCTGTGCGCAAGTCACGTGACTAGTTTAGGGCAGGCCTCTAGTAGACTTGTAGACGAGCTATGGCAGGCGTGACTGGGAGATAGGGGCTAGCAAGGAAAGTGGCCATAGCGAGTCAGGAAAAATAGGGAAAAATATGGAAAAATACGGGAAAAATAGAGGGATCGTAACAAAAACAAGCTTTGACTTGATTGCCAGGGTGTATGGCAAATACCCATCTCCCTTTAATAGATTATCTTCCTTTTGAAAGATCGACAAGTTTCCATACCTTTCATTCATGTAAAGACTTTATTTCATCTTTAGCTACTGTTACGATTCCCCTATTTTTCCCCTATTTTTCCATATTTTTCCCTATTTTTCCTGACTTGCTATGGCCACTTTCCTTGCTAGCCCCTATCTCTCAATCACACCCGCCATAGCTCGTCTACAAGTCTACTAGGGGCCTGCCCTGAACTAGTCACATGACTTGCACACAGACCAACGGACCTTACCCGAAGGCTATACCAGATCATAGCCGCATATCACATAGCATAACCCACAGCCTTATATAGCCCCCTTAATCTCTGCACACAGCCTTGCACAGCCGCATGTCACACAGCCCAGTGCACAGCCTATCATGGCCATGTACTACATAGCCTCCTTCATCTCTGTGCATAGCCTGGCTCACAGCCTCACACAGCCTGCACAGCAAACACAGCTTGTACAGCAAGTGGCACTGCCTTATAGCATAGCCTTGCGCCATGGGTCAAGGGTATACCCTTATATAGGTACTGTACAGTTCTAGACACCAAACATGTACACACACAGTAGGATAGTATATAAGGCTTGTTGCCACTCCAGAGAACCTTAGTTTTGTTCTCTTGGAGTTCTCCCAACTTCATACCCAGTCTAAAGCTTATACTTGACTAGCAAAGCACCTGCTCCATTGGTAAGGGGTTGGCTGTTTCAGCTACATCATACCAAGCTGTTTGTTGATCTCGAGGAAGTTTAGCTTTGTCTCAGTATTGCTTTGGTACTGACCACTCTCCATGATCAATAGCTTGTGCAAAGTGGTGTTGCATCCATTTTGCGCTATACATTTCACCAAGATTCTCACTTTCATTGGTGGGTCTCTGTTCTTCTTGAATAGGATCTGCTTGAATCAGTGATTCAGCTCTAGATTGAGACTCCTTCTGAATTGGTGTCAGTCCTGCTTTTATATCTTGTTCAATCTTGATTGCTAGTTGGTTACCATATGTATTATCTGGTAAAATGCGAGGTTGAGGAACACGATTAGATCTGCATTGCTCAAGAGGAGGTCTAAACGAAGATCTCTCATCACAAGTGGGATGATACTGATGAGGACGAATGCAGAATTCTGGTAGTGTTTCTCCAGTACGTTGTCTGGATGGCATCCAAACTGGTGGTATTGAAGCTGGTACTAACCAGTGATCTTTGTCAGTTGGTGAAGGAGGTGAATCTGATACAAGGAATCGTTTATGTTGATGTCAATCCTCAATGTCACTTCTATGTCCTATGTCTGGTTTGGGTCTCCTTATACCAGGGCGTGTTGGTGTAAAGGGCATCTTCGGAGGTGGAGGACTTAGACTTGATTCAGGACTGAAATGAAGTGGAGATTCAGATCTTGGTGGTGTTTGTGGAGGTATCCATTGATTTGGATTGGGAGAATTACCACAAGGGATTGCTGAAACCGGATGGAAGCCTGAACGAGTTAGACCTTCGATAGTAGGTCTGATGAGAGAACTAATTGAGATGACTTGACGGGAGATGGTGTTAAAGACAACAACGAGCGAGATGGTGAACATTGTAGATGGTATTGAGACGTAAAAGCGATGTAGCATCCGATGACGAGGATGAGACGGCAAAGTGCAATGGTAGGAAAGGAGTAGTAAACAAAGTGTCTCAGGCCCCCAAGGGAGAGTAAGACAAGTGAATAGGACTGGGGATAGACGACGTAGAGAGAGGGTTTATATATGTAAATATGGTGCTTTAGGGTAGGTCGTCTGAGTCCGAAAGTATTGAGGGCTGGTGTGAGAGAAAGAAGTAAAGAAGAAAGATAAGGAACTCAAGGTGTCCATGAGGCATGACATCATAGATAAGACGATGGTCTGGACTGAGTCTGGACCAGAAGTCACGTGGTTCCCACAGTCACATGCAGAGGTCACGTGATGATGAAGAGCGGAATGTCACATGATCCAAAGAGGGGTAAGTCAGGTGACTAGGTCACATGACTGCGAAAGTGAAAATGGCTAAGTACAATGAAGTGAAGAAAGAGTGAAAAATGTAGCATGAGGGTCCTGAACTATAACAATTGCGGTTGATATGTAAACATGATGTGTTGGAGGTTCAGGGTCTGGTTGATCCTGAATTTTGTCATTGGCCCTATTATCATTGATAGGAATAGGGGTAGGTCCATCTACTTGGTTTCTGGAATAGTGCAGAAAATGATTCTCATCAAAAGTGGCATTAGTAGCAACAATGACTCTATGCTTTTGTTTTGACCAAAAGCACCAACCTTTTGTATTTGGTTCATACTCTATGAATGTTATTTCCTCAGATTTGGGAGACAGTTTGTCTAGCTGTTGTTCTGGAGGAATGAAAACATATGCTCGACATCTGAATACTCTAAAGTATGATGCATTAGGTTTCTTCCCATTGAATATTTCTATGGGAGTTTTCCAATCATGACAACATATGGGTTGTCTATTGTACAAATGTACAGATGTCTCTACAGCATCTTGCCAGAACGCATTAGGAAGGAAAGCATGCTGATGTATTGCTTCTGCCTTTTCCATAATGGTTCTATTGAATCTCTCAGCTCTACCATTTTGCTGAGGTGTGTGAGGGACAGAGGTCTGATGAGTGATGCCTTGGGAAGTGAGGAATGCCTGAAACTCATTCAACATGAATTCCCCCCCATGATCTGAATGTACAGAGGTGAGCGTGTGACCAGTGAAAGTCTCAGCCCAAGAAACCACATTACAGAAATTAGACAAACAATCCAACTTGGCCCGCAAGAAGGAAAGTAAGGTGTACCCAGAATAATCGTCAATAAAAGTGAGGACAAACCTAGCACAAGAGTGAGCTTTGATTGGAAATGGACCCATAAGGTCAGTATGCACTAGAGCAAGGGGACAAGTTGTCCACTTATCGAAAGCAGAAAATGAGTGATCTAGCATCTTTCCTAAAGAACAACCCTTACAAGGGGAGTTAAAGGAAGGAGATGTTAGAGATGGAACACCAGATAAGTGGGTATGCACATGGCGCAAGACATTTTTTGAGGTGTGGCCAAAGCATTGATGCCAGATAAGATAAGACTTATCATCTGCAAGAGAGGCTATATATCCACAATCTGAAGTAATCACTTCAGATTGAAACCAGTGTAGATTATTAGTAGGGGATAAAGAAGTAGCCTATATCACCTTGTGTCCTCTCTTGTCCCAGATACATGATCCAGAATTATTGATCTCACAGCAATAGCCGTGGTTGGTAAGAGAAGGTACTGAAAGTAATCTGTGAGCAGAGTCAGGTGCATGCCAAACTTCTTCAAGACAAACTGTAGGAGGAGTAAATCCTCTGTTGATCTGTTGGATGAGTATGGTTCCAGGTCCATGCATGGATACCTTAGATCCAGAAAGCCAGACAAGATCACCAATGGTGTACATGGAAGCGTTGGAATGTTTGGATTCCTGTGCGTGCGACATTCAGTTGTGTGTTTTCTGAAGTGTTGCTTTGATTTCGTCATGGGAGTGACCAAGGCTTTTAGCAAATGACCCCCCAGGAGTGGTAGTGGAGATTATGGGTTTTGATCTCATGCGAGGCGAATAGTTACATGTGACTGAGAATGGCAAGGTACCAGTTGCTGTTGTGATAGCATTGTTGTGCACGAATTGGGCCATCTTTATCATCGATGCCCAAGAATCCTAATTCTTTGCCATATAGGCTTGTAGGTAAGCAAGGATCTCCCAATTGACCCTTTCCATTTGTCTGTCCGTCTGTGGATGGTATGCTGTGGACAGCTTCTGCTGTACGCCAAGGACTTTACACAACTCTCTTGTGAACTCCGAGGCAATCTACTACTCATCATCACCATCTTTGCTGACCTTGAAAAACATTGGCTCTTCATAACAGTAATGCTCCAACAACATATTTTCCCAGTTGTTCTCACTTAGGTTCCCATCTGGTTTCACCTGAATAGGACATCGTAAGGCCCAATCCCTCATTGCCCCTTCTCTACAATTTTATGCACTCTCACTTCCTTTACTGAGCTGAACAACAACAAGAAGTGAACACCCTCAAATTTTACCAGCTTTTCCGTCAACCAATGCTGCCACCAACTATCGACAATATCCCAGATGACTTTGACCCCAACAACTCTGCCCCTAGTCCCTTCAACTTTGTACAACACCCAATGCCTCTTCCCCTCACACCTGAGCCAAAGCATGTTTAGGCGCCAGAACCTGCCATATGTATTCCCACTCCCATTCTAGCAGTTGAGCTTGCTCTTGCCCAACATCTTCCCTGAGTAAAAAAGGCTAGACATCCAAAACCTCAGAACCCAGGTCACCAGGAGGTCTTCATTCTCCATCCCCACTTCTCTCTTTGCCATCCATCCCACCTCCATTAGTAAGGATAGAAGATGCCCAACCACACACTCCCACATGGCAGGACATCCTCAACACCATGGTACAAATGCAGCAACTGCTGCAAATGTCTTTATCCCTCCACCAAAATCTGCTCCCTCCTTCCTCACCTCTACTCTCTCCACTAGTCAGAGCCTCAGCTTCTCATGCCTCCTCCCTCTTCGCCAAACTTATTGCCGAACCAGGCTACTGGGACAGCAATTGGGCCACCTTCTGCTCCACATTGAAGTATGGGTTCAATGTCACAACACCCTGGACCAATGATAAAAGGCAGTAGCCATCCTACTACGCATGATAGGCAAAGCCAAAAACTTCGCTCGCATGACAATAGAGAAATACCAAGCAGGCACCAACAATGCCAGAGGTTGGCCAATATGGGATGATTTTAAAAAAGAGATTGAGGACTTCTTCTGAATCGATGTGTTAAAAGAGGAAGCATACAAGAAACTCATGGAACTACATCAGGGTTCTATGCCGGTAGAGGTATTCACCCAATAATTTGAACTCTACCAGGTTCATGTGTTGGAGATCTGGGATCATCTGGTATGTGGTAGCATAGCCACATACTTACATAAGCAGGTAATATTTTGAACTCATAGTTTTTACCACTACTCTAGTGACTACTTACTAGAGTATTCAACATGATGCTGGTATCTCCACCCTCACTGCTAACACTCTCCGAATCTACAAGGAGAAACTGGACTATAACATATATTTCCAGTTGTCAATCAGAAACCCAGTTATTGGTGATACCCTCTAAGAATGGCAGAAAGAAGCAGTGGACTTGGGTAAAAAGTTCACTAACATGCAGTTGGAAAGGAGCAGCTGCCCTGTTTGGCAGGAGGCTGAACCAAGGTATATGGAGGTTGGCCCACAACCAGGTTGCGGCACTCTCATAGACACCCATGCAGTCCAACAAACCAAGACGTGAAAGTGCTAAAATTGTGAGGAGATAGGACATCTTCTTGCAACTGTAAAAAGCCAAGAAAACTGTATGGCCATTCCGTCTTCAATCCCCTTATGGGGAAAATCTGCTTCATTCTGCCCCACTCTAACATCTGCATGATTGAACTCGCCCCAACCACCAACACCACCCCTGTTTCTTCTTCTTCTGCACTTTTGCTAGTGTCCTCATCTGCCCCTCCATGGCAGACAGAGGAAGTGAAAGCTTTCTATTATGATATGTTCATAGCCCAAGCATGGCAGCTTGCTGCTGAAGGACTTAAGGAAAAGGAAAAGCCAAATGAACCTGGGAGGTGCTCATTTGGCTAAGGACAAACTTTCTTCTTTTACATTTTCTTCCTCTTCCCCTTCTCATAACTGTTTTGCTGTCTTAGGGGAGATGGTGACAGATTCTAAGTAATGGGCGGGAATGCCCTATGCTATGGTACATTAGCTAAGAGTATAAGTCAAGTAAAAAGGTACTCACCTCAGCTGCTGCCTAAGGTGGGCAAAAACGACTGAGGTGTCTGTAAGTGGGGTCAAGATATATATACTATGGTGGAGGTATACTCATATTATGTCATCAGTAATGGTGTGTTGATGAACCTGAAAGAAGATAACAATATGTTGTAATAGAAGAATGAACACTAAATGTTTAAGCAATAAAAGGTTATACCATAGAAGTACTTCTGATTGTTCTGATCTTTTTAAGTTTGGAAAGGTGCAGAAAAGCTCCAGAAGTGGTTCCGGTGGTTCCAAAGATACTTCCAGTTCAGAAGTCTGGAACAGTGCAGGAAAATTCTAGAAGTGGTTCTGGTGGTTCCAAAGATACTTCCAGTTTGGAAGTCCGGAACAGCACGGGAAAATTCTGGAACCAGTTCTGGAATGTTGGTTCTGATGTGGAACCTGAAACACCTGAAACTGGTTATGGTTGAATACTGTCAGATGGATGGTAAGGCAGATGATGTAACCTCACTGAACAATGTCTTTAGTTTTTCTATGCCTTCTGAAAGAGCATCTCACTTGACCACAGCACCAGAAGTAAAACAAAGTGTACTTAATTCTTCTGGTAAAAATAAAAAACTTTCTATTAAATCTTTTTCTTCTTTTAAATCCTCCTTAGCTAACCTTAACCTTAGGATCATCCCTGATGGTGACGAATTCAAAATCATCACCAATATCTATTACAAAAATGACACAAAATGGCAAAAAACATTGGAAAAAGCTCTGCTTGACTCTGATGCTTGTCAGACATTCATTGACAAAGGATGGGTATAGTCACTAGGTATCCCTACCAAAAAATTATCTTTTCCTCATTCTATCTCCAATGCTGATGGCTTGATGTCATCACATGGAAACATCACTAATTACATCTCTGTTGTTCTTTCTTATCAAGGACACTCCGAGGGCATAGACACCCTGGTAACAAACTTAGGCACTCATAAAATTTATTTAGCATATGACTGGTTTAAATGCCACAACCCCCTCATTGACTGGGTTGAAAAAACAATCAATTTCTGTTGCTGCACTTGCAACTGTATTACAATCAGTGGAGCAAATCTCGTCCACAGAATCTGGAATTCCTTCATATGATCCATCAAGGAGGGCCTTGCAGAGAAGGTACTGCCTCAATATCACAAATTTCTTGACATCTTCAGTGAGGTGAAATCAACACAAATGCTGGTCCGCAAACCCTAGGACCATGCCATTGATCTTAAACTCAACTTTATACCCAAAAAGGGTCAGGTAATTCCTCTCTCTAACACAGAACTTGATGAAGTTCAAAATTTTATAGCTTCCAAGCAAGAGAAGGGCTACATTTGTCCTTCCAAGTCTCCACAAATGGCACTAGTATTCTTTTTACCAAAAAAAACAGGCAAGAAATGTCTCGTTATGGACTACAGGTATTTAAACAAGGGTATAGTAAAAAATTCTTATCCTCTTCCACTCATTTCTTCTCTGGTTGATTACCTCAAGGGCACTAATAAATTCACTTGCCTTGACCTGAGATGGGGATATAACAATGTCTGCATCAAAGAAGGTGACATGTGGAAAGCCATATTTGTAACACCACTAGGCACCTATGAGCCCATCATAATGTATTTTGGAATGACTAACTCTCCACCGACATTCCAACAGATGATAAATGACATTTTTAACAACATGTACACCATCGTCATTGTCTATTTAGATGATATGTGTATTTTCACGAAAAACAAATCCGACGAGGAACACTCCAAGGTTGTCAAGGAAGTTCTTCACTGGCTTCACGAGAACAACCTTCATACAAAACCCAAAAATGTGTATTTAATGCTGACAAAGTTGACTTTTTAGGCATGACAGTATCAGCTGATGGTGTTGGTATGCAATCAAAATAGATCGAGGCCATCCTTGATTGGCCAGCACCTATCAAACTAAAACAACTTCAATCATTCCTTAGACTGTGTAATTATTACCGTCATTTTATTAATGGTTTTGGACAGATTGCCTGCCCTTTTAACGACCTCACCAAGAAAAATGTACCCTATGCCTGGGGGGAGGCACAACAACAGGCATTTGATATGCTCATAAAACAATTTACCACAGCGCCACTTTTGGCTTTCCCTGACTCCACCAAGGACATGCACATTGAAACAGACACTAGCAATATCGCCACTGGCACGATATTGTCAGTCCTAGGGAAGGATAAGTTATGACGCCCATGTGCATTTCTTTCTCACTCTTTTTCTTCCACCAAATGCAACTATCCAGTCTACAACAAGGAGTTGCTAGCAATTATATGCACTCTCGAGGAGTAGTGCCATTATCTCATCGGAAAGGCTAACTTTGAGATTTGGACAGATTACAAAAATCTCAAGTACTAGAAAAAGCCTCAAACACTCTCTGGTTGCCAAGCACACTGGCACAAACTCCTTCAAGAGTTCAATTATATGCTTATTTACAAACCCAGCAACACAAACAGATGTGCTGATGCCCTTTCACGTCACCCTGATCACAGCGACACCATCGATAAATTAAATGAAAACATCACCATTTTCCTTCTGATGTTCTTCATTCCTCTTCTTTATCTATTCCAGTTCAACTGATCTTGACATCCCCACCCATGATCAAAAACTAATCCCCACCCATGTCAAGATCCAACTCCCAATCGGAACATATGGGAGAATTGCACCTCGTTCAGGCCTCACCTTCAAACACAAAATTGACATCATGGCCGGAGTCATTGACACCGATTATAGGGGAGAAATTGGTGTAATTCTCTTCAACCACTCTGATTCCTCCTTCCATGTTTCTAAATTTAACCACATCACTCAACAATTATTGAAAAGATAGAAAGCCCAAACCTTTCAGAAACAAAGACTCTTGATGAGTCCAAATGTAACAATAAAGGGTTTGGCTTCACTGGAGTACAAGCCATCTTCTCTACATCTCTCTCTCCTAACTTTGAAACTAAATTATGCATGGAATCTTCCAGGTTAAACATTGATGCAGTAAATGAATACAAATACTACACAATGGACAGACTCTTCAGAAATTCTAACAGCATCATTTTCATGCCCCCTTCTCTTCAAAATGAACTGATTTCTATCTTTCACGATTCTCCAGTCACAGGCCACCCTGGCTGTGATCATACCATTCATTCTATTAGAAAGTTTTACTGGTGGCCTGGCGCTGCCAAAGACATTGCTACTTATATTGAACACTGCCAGATGTGCTCTCTCACAAAGGGTTCGTCAAAGCCACCAGCAGGAAAACTTTTATCTCTTCCTGTCACTTCCCACTCATGGGAAGACATTTCCATTGACTTTGTCACCAGACTTCCCCTTTCTAAAGGCTTCAATTCTATAGGGATCATCATGGACCACTTTTCTAGAGAAATCATACTATTTTCTTGTATGAAAACCACTTCTTCCTCAGACTTAACTTGTTTATTTAGAGATCATGTATGGTGTATCCATGGACTCCCTAACACTATTCTCTCTGACAGGGGACCTTAATTTATTTCAGAGTTTACCAAGGAGTTGTGCAAAGTCCTAGGCGTACAGCAGAAACTGTCCATGGCTTACCACCCTCAAACGGATGGCCAAATGGAACGGGTCAACCAGGAGATTCTCACCTATTTACATGCTTACATCACAAAATGACAGGATTCTTGGGCTTCTTGGCTCAAAATGGCACAGTTTGCTCATAACTCTGCCATCACCACCACTACTGGCACATCACCATTTTCTATCACATGTAACTATTCACCCCACATGGGATCGGAGCCCACAATCTCCACTACGACTCCTGGCAGGTGATTTGCTAAAAACCTCAGTTGCTCCCATGACAAAATCAAAGCGGCTCTACAGAAAACACACAATTGGATGTCACACACACAAGAATCCCGGTGCTCTAACGCCCCCATGTATTCTATCGGTAATCTCATCTGGCTCTCCACAGATCATCTCTCCCTCCCCTATCCTGCTCATAAACTCATGCAGAAGTTTATTGGTTCCTACCGTATCTCTGCCATTCTCTCTAATGCCATCACCCTCATCCTTCCCTCCTCTGTTTCCATTCATCCTACCATTAATATTTCCCACATAAAACCCTACAAAGCATCACTAGCTGGGCAGAATGTATTTAAAATTTGAAAACCGCTCACTAGCTGTAGAGGTCAAGCTAAGACATCAGCTCCAAGAATTAAAGCTGAAGGACAATAGGGACGCACAGGTGCACGTCAATAAAGTAGTCGCTTTATGAGAGGAACTCGCCAGCATCAGAAATGCTGTCCCAGACATGGAACTCTTTAACATCTTCTTCACATCACTACCTCAATCATACAACAACATCCTGTCATCCATCTTGACTCATAGATGGCTCCAAAATCAGTCCATTCCAGTTGACACTCTCTTCGATATGGTCATCAATGAATACGGCCATCTCGTCCTACAGAACCCTAGTAAATCAAAGGGGAAGTCAGATGATGTTGCTTTCAATGCAGACAGATCAAAAAGAGGAAAGAATAAAAAGAAGCACTATGAAGGAGAATGTAGTAATTGTGGACGACCAGGTCATTGCAATGAAGACTACTGGGACAAAGGAGGCAGCAAAGAAGTCCAAGCCCCCAATGGCTGGAAGCCAAGGGCAAAAAAGGGCAAAGATTCCAGTTTGAAGGACACAAACCAACCCACAAAGGGGAAATCATTGTCTGTGAAGGCAAACTCCACCAGCGAAATGACCGAACCTGACGGTGTATGGCTAGCATCCACTGAACCACATGGAGATGAAGAGGAGGAAGTCCTTACCTTATCCTTCCTACCCTATACCACCCTCGTACATAACGACAGTATAGCATCAAGAGAGATTATCAAGCTCTATGATGGTGGTGCATCATAACACATGCCATCGGCCCACGTACATTTCGTTGACTTTGTCACCATACCCCCTAAGCCGATGTGGTCAGTGGATAATCACACCTTCAATATGGTTGGATGAGGAAATTTATATATTCACCTACCAAATGGTGAGAAACACTCCCACATCCTGTTGAGGGATGTACTCTATGCCCCATCAATGAAGGTGACTCTCATATCCATTAGCTGACTTGCGAATGCAGGCTACACCACATTATTTCACAATTAATCATGCTCCATCTATAGCTCACAAAAGTGGCTGATGGGGACCATTCCACTTGAAAATGGGCTATATTGTGTGCAGAATCAGTACTTCACACTGTTTGCAGGTGCTGCAAAAATGGAACAGGTGCTCACCATGGACAAGCTGCATGTCCACCTATCTCACATTGGCACAACCACCATCCACCACATGCTGGCTATGAATATGGTTACTGGTGTGAAGCTGGACCCGCATCACACTACCATGGAGCAGTGTGAAGCCTGTGAGTATGGGAATGTGGTGAGAAAGCCTATTAGGAGAGTGTGTGAGCTTAAATGTTGTGCGGCATTTAGTGATGAAATACATACCAATGTGTGGGGACCATCGCCAACGCAGACACCTGCAAAAAGGATGTACTATTGTTATAGTTCTGGACCTCACGCTACATTTTTCACATTTTGTTCACTTCATCATACTTAGCACTTTTCACTTTCGCAGTCACATGACTTGACCCCTTTAGGATCACGTGACTTTCTGCTCTTCCTCGTCACGTGACCTCACACGTGACCGTGGGACAACACATGGCTCGAGTCCAGACCAAGTCCAGACTCTCGTCTATCTATGATGTCACGCTTCACGGTTACCTTGCTGTTTTCTCATGTTTCCTTATCTTTGTCTTTCCCTCACCGGCCCTCAACTATTTAAGACTCAGACGACCTACCCTAAACCACCCTAGTATCATATATATACCGTTCCCTCTCGTCATCTTTTCCTTAGTCCTATTTACTTGTCTACTCTCCCTTGGGGGCCTGGACACTTTGTTTACTAGTCTTCTCCACTACCATTGCACTGTGCCGTCTCATCCTCATTATCGGATGCTACGTCGATACTTCGTTTCAATACCATCTTCCACTTGCACTATCTCGCTCGTCATGGTTGTCGACACCGTCTCGCAAACCGCCATCTCTATAAGTTCCCTCGTCACTCCTGCCAATAAGCAGGATTAACTCGTCCAAGTTCCCACCCGGTTTCAACTATTGCATGTTCACAGATGATCATACATGTTACACGCATCTTTACCTCATGGGAGCCAAATCCGAGACATTCAATGCATACCACCAATATGAAGTGTGGGCACACTGCCAACATGGTGCTGGCATCAAATGCCTGTGGCCAGATCATGGGGGGGAGTACCTGAGCAATGAGTTCACTTGTCATTTGAGAACTCAAGGTACAGAACAAAAACTCACCATGCATGACACCTCGCAACACAACTGCATCATGGAGTGCCTCAATCAGACCCTAGTTGAGCATGTACACACGGTCTTGCATATGAGTGGGTTACTGAAAAACCTCTGGGGTGGGGCTATTATGCATATTGTCTGGGTGAAAAACTGGTCAGCTACATGAGCACTCAATGGCAAGATGCCATACAAGATGCTCTACAGTAAGAAACCTGATCTCACGAACTTACCTGCTTGGGGCAGAAGATGCTGGGTGCACGATGCTACCAGCTCAAAGCTCAACGCTTGAGCCCACAAGGGATTCTGGGTGAGTTTTGACCTGGACACCAGCAATGCCAATCGCATCTACTTCACCGACCGTCACACTATCACAGTCGAATGAAATGTGACGTTCCAGTGGACCAGCATCATTTGTGTCAATAGCATTGGTGATACACACATGGGGGGGAGTACACCACCAGACATGCACATGGACTGTCAGACTGCTGCTCGAAACGCTAAAAACAATGACGATGCACTAAAATCACCACCATCCTCACATGACAACCCTCCAAATCCTACTCCACCACATCATGACCACTTGGGTGAAGGCTTTGAGATACTGCCTCCCCAGACCGAACTACGATGATTGAACTGGCAGCACACCAAGTCCCCATACATGTGTGCATTATGCAGTGGTGACAGGACACATGGTGGACAACCCAGCAATGCACCATTCCTGCATGGCATACAACCTGTCGAGGATCAAAATAAAATAAATGAAGCAACTCACAGTGAACACGTGGGCACTGATCCTACCAACAATGGGGATATAGTGGCAAGTTTCGAAGTACAAGGTGTACCTTGAAGTGTTATGCAAGGGAAAAAGGAGTAGAAAGTAGTCTCAAGTGGGAACACTCACTTGGGATAGGTGAAATGTTGGTAGAACCAAGTGTCTTGCTTTAGAGAGCAGATAGAACGAATCAAGAGATAACTCATTAAGATAAGATGAGCCGTAAGGGCTCTCCTTAAATACATACAGAGACATTTGTATCTATGTATGTTCCTAGAATATTCTAAAGTATTCTAGCAAATAGCAGATAATGCTCTTATCTATGATAAAGATACTATCCAATGGAAATAAAGACTCAAATGATGAGTAAGAAAGATATGATGGGATCATATCAATATGACCAATATGAATAGTGTAAACACCTCATGTGATAGATAAGATCACATGGTAACATTACATATGTAATATGTAAATCCTGGCTGACACCCATACTGACACTTATGTCAGTTAGGTTTTATGCTAATGTCAGTTGGGTTTTAACCTAATGTCAGTAAGGCAAATAGCCTTTCTTATCATAGTGATTAGGTTAAAATCTCAACAGCGAGAGTGTGGGAATACAACAATGATAATATGGCATATGCAATGGCAGCCAGCATCACTGTGACAGAAGGGTTGGAGCCTGAAACAATAGAAAAAGCGAGAAGGAGGCTGGACTAGAGAAAATGGGAGGAAGCAATCAATACAGAACTGGGAAGTCTAAACAAGGCATATACCTAGGGTGTAATTGAGCAACCGATGAGGGTGAATGTGGTGAGCTGCAAGTGGGTGTTTAAGATAAAGAGGAACACAGTTGGCGAGATCGACAAGTACAAAGCTCTCTTAGTGGCACACGGCCTCACACAGCATCTCAGCATCAACTACAACAACACCTACACCCCAGTCATGTGGCTTGCCTCAATCCAACTCATTCTCGCCATAGCAGCCAGACAAGACTGGGAAGTCAACATTTTCAACTTCCACAGCACATTCCTTAACGGGAAACTGGACAAAAACAAAACTATCTACATGGAACTACTGCCTGGCTATGATAAACAAGGATGCGGCCTCATCACAAAGCTCTGTGTCGCCCTCTATGGCTCCAAACAAGGTGCTCTCAAATGGTACCAACGGCTGTCAAAGGAATTGGCCAAGTTGGGATTCAAGCAAATGGAAGCAGATTGGGGCATTTTCATCATGCTGATAGGCATGCACATATTAATCCTCACATCACACATTGATGACTGCACCATCACATGCAGCTCTAAAGCTCTAGTGAGAGAATTCAAGGCTAAGATCGGATCCTGTTTCTGCATAACAGATCTAGGACCAATTAGTTGGTTACTCAGAATGAAGATCACCTGCAACTGCAATGCCCGCACCATCTCGCTGTCCCAAGAACCCTACATCAATGCTATACTCACCAAATTCAATTTCTCAGATGCAAAACCTGTCACAGCACCACTCGATCCCAACGTGCACTTATCCACCACACAGAGCCCACAAACAACCAGTGAAACTGCACGGATGCATAACATACTGTACCAACAAGCTATAGGCTTGCTAATCTACCTTGTAGCAGGTACCAGACCCAACCTCACCTTTGCCACATCCCTTGTGTGCCAATACAACTCAAACCTGGGGTGGGCACACTAGGAAGCAGTCAAATAAATCTACTACTACCTCGTCAGCACAAAGGGTTAGACCCTCATGTACAATACACAAATCTATGGCCTGGTCAGCTATACAGACGCAGATGGTGCCACATAGGAACACTGACACACAATAACAGGATTCGCGTTCCTCATTGATGGGGGCATGATCCTGTGGGGGTCAAAAAAGCAAGAATTAATTACCCTCTCCACAGCAGAAGCTGAGTATATCACTGTGACGCATGCCACAAAAGAAGCAATCTGGCTTCGTTGTGTCATCAGCAAAATATTCCAACCGCTCGACCACCCCACCATCTTGTATGGTGACAACCAATCCACTATCATGCTCACCAAGGACGAGAGTTATCATGCCCAAACCAAGCACATAGATATTTGGTATCATTTCATTCGCTTTTTTGTCAAGAACAGCCACATATGTTTTCTTTATTGTCCTACTAATAATATGATCGCAAACACTCTAACTAAAGCTCTGCCCAGTACAAAAGCTAAGCATTTTGCCTTTGAGCTAGGTTTGTGCCCTTCTGCTTGAGGGGAGTGTAGTATTTAAGTAGATTACCAATTGTATGAACACACCAATTAGCTAATGAGCTAACACTTACTCTCGTTTTCACATGAGGCACACCTCAGTTCTAACTACCATAGTCTTAACTGAGATGAGCCTAATGAAACCAGACGAGAACCTTTATGAGTGAGGATAGCCTAACACAATAGGCTGGACGAGTGAAGATATTGAGACAATGGTTTGGGCACATGTATCAATGAGGACATGTAAGGTGACGATGAAGTGTTCAAATGATATATCAACAACATATGCAAAGAGCATCCAATAACGAGGATGAGACAGTAATGGCTTGGGTAAGAGTGGTATTCAAAAGTAAAAGGCCCCTGAGGGAGAGAATACAAGTGAATAGGACTGAGGGACAGACAACAAGTAGGTATGGTATATATAGGAAACTAAGGGGCTTTAGGGTAGGTCATCTGAGTCCTAAATGATTGAGGGCCGGTATAAGAAATAGAATGTTTGAGAAGAAAGGAAGCAAGATAAGAGGAACGTGTATAAAGCAAGGTGTTCATGCAGTATGACTTCATGGATAAGGCAGGAGTCTGGACTGGGTCTGGACTCAAGATCATGTGGTTCCCACGGTCACGTGATTAGGAAAAGGGGTAAAGTCAGGTGACTTGGTCATGTGACTGTGAAAGTGAAAATATGTTAAGCACATTGAGAGAGCGCATCGGCTTTTCCCATCTGGACATCTGCTTTGTGTACCCATTTGTAGTTGAAGCATGTGAGGTATTGTGCCCATTGGGCCTGTTGGCAATTAAGATCCTGCCATTGCATGAACCATTGCAAATTTGCATAATCATTCCATATTTCAAATTAAAAACATGCTCCTTCTAGATAGTGCTCAAATTTGACCCACTCACAACATCACCTCACGCATGAAACCAGATGGAAACCTAGAATGAGACAACCTGAGAGAACAGGGAGTCGAGTGGCTCAAAGAAAGATAACAGGGAAGATACATTGTAGTAGGAATGTGGTGACTGCAATTCAATAGTTGTCAAGGTCGGCTTCAACACAGATGACAAGATACAAGTTGGATAGTGGTACGACAACAGTTAACAAGTGAAGCATATGATGACGAGTATGAGGCGGCAAAGTGCAATGGTAGGAATTGGAGTAGTAACAAATACCCTAGGCCCCCAAAGGAGAGTAGAACAGATGAATAGAACTGGGGATAGATGACGTAGAGAGAGGGTTTATATATGTAAGTATAAAGCTTTAGGGTAGGTCATCTGAGTCCGAAAGGATTGAGGGCCGGTGTGAGAAAAGTAAAGATAAGGAACATGAGGAAATAGCAAGGTGTTCATGAGGCATGACATCATAGATAAGGCAATGGTCTGGACTCAGTCTAGACCAGAGGTCACGTGGTTCCCACAGTCACATGCAGATGTCACGTGATGAAGAAGAGCAGAATGTTACGTGATCCAAAGAGGGGTAAGTCAGGTGACTTGGTCACGTGACTGAAAAAGTGAAAATATGTTAAGTACGATGAGTGAAAGAAAATGAACATGTAGCATGAAGGTCCTGAACTATAACAACGCATTTGACAAGTTGGTTGGGATCATGGAGAGCACAAAGAAGCAGGCCAAGGAGAAGATGGTGAGACTTGTCAAAGAGGCCGTATGCAAGTGGGTGATTGAGTAGATGCTCAACTCAATTTTATGGTTTCAAGATGATGGTTCCCTGTATTTATTTGCATTTCTTACACTCCACACACATGTGCTTGTAGCATTCAGATAATCTGATGTCACCACTCAACATCAATTGATGAGCTCAAGATGCATACATACAACAAATCATATCACCCAAGGTGAGTGGAACTGTCAGTCTGTCATGAATTATGATCATTGTCATTTCCACCATTGATTTCAAGTTCCACCACAATACACATCACATTGGTGGTTGATTTCACATTCTGAGACATCTGCAGACCTAGGTACAATGCCTTTACTTGCTGACATGCTTGGCTATGATGTTCTCAATACATATTCATAACTAAACTAACATAAATGGCTCACAAATAAGATGGTCAGAGATCACATCTAAGATGAGCTCATTCATCTTTTCCCTTTGCTCTTCATCTTCAGTGTATTGAGGAGAGACTTTAGTGAGTGTTTTGGCAACTCTATCAGATACTCTAGATGATTTGTACTGCTGCACTGCTGCAGCAATTGGATCTGGAACCTGTTGTTGATTGAGAAAGAAGGAGTGTTCCAGAATTAGGGCAGCATCTACAAATATTAATTAATATAAGGAATTACATTATTTGAAACCCACCAATGCTAGCCTTGAGGGCCTGTTTCCATGCACGAAATGGCAGCTGAATCTATATGCAAAATAATATAGAATAAAAGACATAAACCTAATGAACTTGAACATACTGCTGATCTCAGACTAGCTGATTGTGGATCCTCAATTGAATTGGCTGATGTCTGATTATTATCATTCATTGCTGCAAATCATGAAAGTATAACAAATGAACATACCTTCAGGTTATCCACTATCTGTATAAAATCAGTACAATTGATTGGAATTTTGAGTTGGTTGTGAAACAAACCTCCTGTCATAGAATAATAGCAATAACATAAATAATGATTTCAGGAATAGAACATAGTACATTTACCATCTAATAAAGAAAATATAGTATGTGAGTGAGATTGAAATTCATTGTTATGAATATTCAATATAGACTTACATCCTGAAAACATGGAGTTAGTTGTGAAATTGATCAATAATAATTAGTAAATACCAGCTGTATAAGTTGAGAAATTTGGAAATAATTAATATATTGAGATAGTATACATGAAATGTATAAATTGCATACATTCTGTGAGATGATTAGTTTTATCGAAATGTAAACAAAATTCACACACATTCTACACATGAATTGGTTGATGAAGGGGTGAGAAGTAGATCTTGCACATTTAATGAAAATGCAAACCTTCTGTGATGAGATTGCAATATATTGAAATCAGAAAGAAAATGAGAACAATAAAATACTTACAAGCTACATATAAATAATAATGAGCATAAAGATGTTGCGAGTTTAGTGATAATTAGGCAACTTACCTCCTGAGAATAAAATAAATGGAGAATCATCACCACTAAGAATTCAGAAAATCACAATTGGAGCACTTACTGTCTAAATGAGTGAGGAAGGTACATCCATCCAAATCAATACAAATGCGAAATACATAAATTATATTCAGACCACTTACCCACTATGAATGAGAGAGCAAAGAGGCACCCATCAGCACCATTCTGAATCCACCAATTACAACAAGACCACTTACTTCCTATAAATGAAAGATCAAAGGGGTGCCCATCAGCACCATTCTAAATCCACCAATTACAATTGGACCACTTACCTTCTATTAAGGAGAGATTAAAGGGGCATCCATCAACACCATTCTGAATCCACCAGACCACTTACCAACTATAAATGAAAGAGCAAAGAGACATCCATCAGCACCATTCTGAATCCACCAATTACAATAAGACCACTTACTTCCTATAAATGAGAGAGCAAAGAGGCACCCATCAGCACCATTCTGAATCCACCAATTACAAAAGACCAACTTACATCCTATGAATGAGAGATTAAAGCAGCATCCATCAGCACTATTCTGAATCCACCAATTACAATCAGACAACTTACCCACTATTAATGAGAGAGTAAAGGGGCATTCATTAGTGCCATTCTGAATCCACCAATTACAATAAGACCACTTACTTCCTATAAATAAGAGATTAAAGGAGCATCCATTAGCACCATTCTGAATCCACCAATTACAA
>JBBPQR010000097.1:0-19359 GCA_038092615.1 Boletus sphaerocystis | reverse complement strand
GATGCTCAGAATACAAAACTTGCGGAACTGGTCTCCTCCCAAGAAATCCAAGAAGGGAAGTTTCGCAAGCGGCAAAAATCCTATCCGGAGCGCATTAAACACACCGTCACGATAGGTAAGAAGTTATGGACGCACCAAAACCGTATCCAACGATGTTGCCCGCTTGGCTCATACGACTATGCCATGCATTTCCAGCGTTAAGTTGCTCAGGGGGGGTGACGTCCAAAAGAAGGTTACGTAGGGATGCTTGCAGGGCATTGAGCGCAAAATCAAGAACATAGAATGCGAAGACGGCGATGCCAATGGCAACGGTCGACACCTAAAAATGTGATATGAGCGCGGGGTATATGCTTGTATGACGTATAACGCACTTGTTTCTGCCGATCGGGATCCCAGTCCCCATCACCTCCACCAAACATGTCCACAAAAAATGAGGCGGTGCTCTGGCAGTAGGCAAGCGCAGTTGTAGAAAGTACGAGTGCCACGGTCGAAAGAATGACCCAATATCTCCGCCTGAACCTAGAATGGGATGAATCCGAGATAGCGCCTGGCACAGAGATTATCCTCTCGCGAAATGCGCGCAAAAAAGATGAATCAACGTACCAATAAGAGGTTGGGCGATCAACCCACTGATAGGGCCAGCAAGCCAGACCAGACTTGTTACTTGCTCAGATATGCCCAAAGATAGAAGGAAGGGCGTGCCATATCTACAGATACAGGCGTCAATTGATGACAGCCTTGCACACCCCTCACACACGTCCATCGACGACACTTACCCAAGCTCCACGGTCCACGCGATTTGGGCTCCTGCCATAGATATGCTGAGCGTTATGAGGTTCCATGTGGTCAAGAGGTGTCGCGCATGTTCGGGAGGAACCGTCGCGCGCCTGCCGAGGTCGTCCGTGCTACGATTAGACGGTGCTGTTTGAGTGCCCTGTTCGAGCTGGAGGCCAGAGGTGGTACGCTGCCTGTGGCGTGCAGCAGGCCAAGCGATTTGGGAGGTCGGGTCGGGGTCGGGGTCGACGTTGTACGGAATAGCCATCGGGGAGGGACGCTAAAGGTGTCGAGGAAGAGGCTGAACTGGAAACATCAACGACTCAACTCGCTCGATATTGATTCTGTCAGAAACGTTCAACATGCCTTTTCAAGCATCCAATTTCACCGGCACTTCCCGGCGACTCAGACTATACACGAATCCAACAACACTAGCAGGCGTAAAAAAACATGGCAACTATCACAATGGCTCAACCTCGAATCGATGTCGTCGAAGACCCTCTTCGATGACCGCTACCGTGTTCGGGAGGCGGAGGTGGTGCAGGTTTCGACAGCAGATTGAAAGGTAGGCGGCGTGTAATCGCAGCCGCAGCTGAAGACGACGCACTACGACTGCTCTTTCTCGGTGGTTCTGGGAAGTGCGCATACTGCACGGATGGACCAGTGTACATCTCTGGCTCTTCAACTACTTTCTCCTCATAACGAGGGCAGTCGGATGAAGATGCCCGGGAGACCATGGGTGTAGGCGAGAGAGAGGGCTGCCCTGGACGTGCACTACTGGGGTTCGTCCCCGCCCTATGCCGAGATGCGTCACCCTGCGCTGGCGGCGTGGGAATCGGGGAGGGTGAAGTTCGTAGCTGCGCAGCAGAGAAAGATGGCCGCAGAAGCCTGCGGGGAGCCGTCGTCCCTGTAATACCTAGCGAAGAAATACCATCAAGTTCATCTCCACTGGCTGAGGGTCCTGCCGAGCCAAAAGTCGGCCCAGCTTGCGATCGGTTGTCCGTCGAAGACGTCCCTGCACTTCCACTTCGGTTCCGTCTCATGTACTTCTCCATTTCGTCGGCATCTCGTTCCCGCATCCGATTTACTATAGGGGATAGCGATGCTTGGGCTGCAGGGTTTAAAGGCAGCGTCTGAGATGGTCCAGGAGAGGGTATGGAAAAGGTACCATTGCTGCTCGTGGATGAAAGATTGTCTGGTCTTTGGGGTGGCGAATGCAAAAATTGAGGTGGCTGTCTAGGGTGATGAGACGCGGAGGAAGACAGTGAGGATAGGCTCGTGGCCACGTTGGGCACAACTCCAGAAATGTCAAAGTCGCCGCTATCCGAGGTCGCTGTGGTGCGGCTCCCACCAGAGCCGCTTCGCATACGTGCAGCAACACTTCCGAGATCTCTTGGTTTGACGGGCAGATGGGCGGCCCGATCTATCACCGGCCCGCCTCCCCATTCGCTCCCTCTAGCAGCGGCTTGAGCAAATACCATACGTCGAGATTTTTTGTTGTTCTCGAATTGCAAACGTGCAGAATCCTGCAATGTATCTCTAGTGCTAAACCTGCAGATGACCATTGGAGCGCCCCCGTCGCGGTAAGATGACTACTTACGAGTAAGCGTAATCCGAGGCAGTGAACCCGTCGTTGTTACGCGCAGCAAACTGACAGCCCCGCTCAATCAATAATTGGACGATCTAAGTTGTATGATGAGCGATGCGTGGGGACAAGGGTTAGCTTACTCCCATACCGGTATGTGACCCCAAGAGCTGGCACTAACAGTACAACTATTGGTCTGGCCCTGCCCAGAGAACAAGAGAAATGAGCACTCACTAGTGAAGAGGAGTGTTGCCTTTATTATCAGCCAAGTCAAAATCAGCGCCGAGATCACACAGCATCTAAATACAGACCGATTGACGTATAAGAAGAAAATAAGACGCAGGAACTGAGAAGTTCAGAATCCACGCACGCGGACGAGTTCTTCGTTTCCTCTTAGAGCAGCCATGTGAAGCGCAGTTTTTCCCTGGGAATTGGACCAATCAAGGATCCATGTATAACGATCGTAATACAGCCGAGCCATCCGTAGTGCAGCACCCATCTGGTCGACTTGCGACGGACCGGGGGCGTACGGATTCGGTGGAGGAGGTTTGAAATCGGCGAGAAGCATGAGGATCGTATTATTCTCTGCATCCTGGTCGTCAGGGCATGAGCCGGGAGGCGAAGCGTGAACAGTGCACAGAATACACACTCTACTAAGTTCCTCATCGTCGTGGCCAGCGGTGAGAAGAAACTCGAATGTTTCTTCGTGTCCGAAGGTAGCAGCCCACGCCAGAGACGTGTACCGCTTCGCGCCTGGATCGGGATTGCGCATGTCCGTTCTTTGTATGAGCCGCTTGACGAGAAAGAGATTGTTCTCTGCGGAGAGGAGTGAGGAGGGATTACGATGAATGTTAAAATACTTACCCTTGACCGCTCTTCGAAGTCTCGCTGTCGCATCTTTCTCTGCCATGGGGGGAAGATGGGAGCGGAAACGAAGATGGGCGAGGATAATGGAACAGACAATTGGACGTGATCACGTGATGTACATAGATATATGGACAGCGTTATGAGCCAACCCCTCGTCAGGTTGCGCCCGTCATGCCCAAGGTTGTCTCCCGCTCAGCCGTTTCCTCGTCCACAGACGGTAAGTCCGTGCCTACGTCTCACTTTGACATCGCCGATTTCTCGCACTATCACAGCCCAGCCCACGGCGTCGGCAACGGCAGCTCTCAGAGTGTATTGTGAGTCATCGCTCCCTTTAAGTCTTGGTGCCTCGACTCATCCGCTGTGTTCGCTTCACAGATTGCATCTGCGGAGAATTCATTGTAGGTTTAATTGCCTTCCCTCCGCTTGTTTTGTCTCACTTGGGTGGCTGCTTTTCTTTACATAACACAAGCTTGTGATCGAAAAAAGTCTTGCAGAGCTCCCGAAGCGTCGAACCGATGGAGCGACTATCATACGTTCCCAGGATAATGGTGTAATGGAGGCGGTGGTGTTCAAACTGAATGCTAACCCTGTCGAGCCTGTGCTCGTTGAAAGGTATGGAGTCACACCCCTCATGACGTGAAACGCTATGATTGCACGGATTGCTTTGTCTCCTACAGGTCAGGTGGCCATGAAAGGCAGTACAGGTTCTCATGTCCCCGCTGCAACTTATTGGTTGCATATCAATCTTCTCCCCCGCCCGTCAAATCTGCACCTTATCTCTACATCTTGAAAGGTGCGCTGACACCGGTTCAAGGTCAAGTTCCCAAGGATGCTTTCAATTTGGAAGATGAAGTAACCATGCTATCCGATGCTTGAGGATGCAAGTAATTTGGTTCCGAATTTGTCAAAAACATCATGATTCCCCCAGTATTACCTCCACTTATTTACGAATCAATTTTTTTTTCCATGCTACGGGGTGCACTGCGGACCTATGGTTTATGATATGTCAGTGAATGCGGAATATTACTCATTCAACCACAGACAGAGAGCGGCTCAGCTACCGTTGTAGAAAAAAACTCACAATGCACAAGTCAGAAACGAGTGCATTCATACAGTGTGAATGAAAGAGTCATCACCACCGCAGAGAGAAAGAAAACACCGCAGACAAGAATACTCACTTGAACTAGATGGAGTGCGTTTCTGGCAAAAAAGAAATAACAGACGAACTCGAATCCACATGGTTTGCTTGGCCTTGTTTGTTTTACAAGCTTTACACACATGCGCAAACAACCATCCTGACTAACAATTCTAGCCGTTGCCTGTCTGGACGGCAACGCCATGTCGACCATCAACGGCGTCTTTAGCAGTTCCTCCGTTCCGAGTCTCACGCCAAAATGTTCATAGCCTCGTCTCGACAATTAAGCTTCTTTCGGAATGGTTTACTTACTCTTCCCTGCCACCAGAAGTTCCGCCACGTCCTTGGCGCTACCAGTTGGCGCGTTTTACAACATTTGTGCGACTCCAAAGGGGATTCATCACTATATCGGGCTTTATTGGCCACATTTTCTCTCTGGGCGCGTACTTTTATCGCCACGCCGCCGCCATCGGTTCTGTTTTGGCCGGTTGGGTCGCGCATGCCGTCCCTGATGGCATGTAATCCTTTATTGTGATTCGGGTACAGATTACACAAGATGTCAAATATTGATACATTGTCTGGAGTACTTCGGGATGAGTCACTTACCATCCCGGAAATTACCGTGGTACGTCCGTCATTTACTTTCCTAGTCGCGCTTTTTAGGTTTCAAAGGCACAAAATCTCATTGCTAGCGCGTGACACAGAGTACTAGACAGTCTTCCTTCTTCCAGCTTGGACTATGCCGAGACATAGGGTAATGACCAATGCCTCCTGTTCTAAATATGTCAGTTTCTGCGAGAGAAGAGTGCGGTGCCACTAGGAAAAAGAGACAAGGGCGCAGATGTACTCGACGAAGGATCGGCGCTTGGTGTCGAAGGTACTGTGCCCGCAGACGAGGCTATCGGATTAAGGGACAGTGCCGCTGCGCTCGGCGAGGATACAGCGCTCGGGAAAGTGGTCGATTGTGTATTCGGTAAGAGTGCGGCACGCAAGGCGTTGGTGAGGTGATGTTTAGAGGTGTCCCCGTGTGCGTCGAACAAGTTGACACCACCCATTCTGACTTGTTTAACCCAAGCTGCCTTTATACCAAGAGATTCGTTGTCATCATATGGGATTACCTGACCAGCCTCGTGCGAATAAAGGAAAGGAGTTGCGGAACAGTTGTCCCATTGACGGATGAAGCCTGTTGAGCCTTGAAAGGATCCATCCGGATGCTCGACGAGCAGGCCCTGAGTGATGAGTGATCGGAACTGAATTTGACCGCTGCCGTCTTCGGAATAAGCTCGAAAAGGGGAACGTGCGGAGAGGGTTGTAGCGTCGGAGTCGATAATGTAGCCATATGCAGGGACACCGAGAACAATCTTGGAGGGAGGAAAGCCGGCCGATGTCCAGGCATTGTAAGCGCCGACGGCATTTCCGTTGGGCTGGGAAGAGTTGTGGCAACCGTCGGAGAGGGGAGCATTTGGGCCAGGGGGCTTCCGGACTAGAGAGGGAGCAAGAGAGGGAGGTATGACAACGTGAAGAAGAATGAGCATACTTTGATAGGCGTCATAGTTCATGAGAGTGATCCAATCGAGAACGTCGGAGAAGGGGGATACGTCCGTCATTGGTTGACCGTCTGGGCCGACAAAGGTGGAATCTTGTACGGCCGCGGATATCATGGCGCCTGGAGGAAGCTTCTGATGGAGGGCTTTGAAGAACTGGAGCATGTTGGCAGAGTCTGCGGCGCTTTCGGAGTTTCCCTGTCGGCCTGATTGACCTGGGTATTCCCAGTCGATGTCGATACCGTCAAGGTTATAGCGCTTGTAGACGTCGAGGATGTTGTCGGTGAAGATGTCCCTGTTCTGTCGAGTTGCGACTGCGTTGGAAAAGTAACTAGTAGGAGTGAGGGGGAGAGAATGGGGGAAAGAGAATGGACTGGCCTGCTTCCTGTCCAGCCGCCGATGCTGAGCATGACGAGGGACGAGGCGGCATGTGCGACGGGAACGAGATTTGCGAGCAAGACGGGTGCCTGTTCGGAATCCCAACTGAGCTGGAAGTTGTGGTCGGGGAGGGCGAAAGCAAAGATGATGGTATCGAATAGGGTGTAGTTGATGGACTGTGGGGGTGCCCAGTCTGGATAATAGGTCATGATACGGGGACGATGAGATGCTCTGGGGGTGAAAGCGTGCGGGTGAAACGAAGGCATGGCGAAAGAAAGAAGGGGAAACAAGACGCAAGCGACGAGCAACGACATGGCTAAGCGGAAGAGAACTTGAAGGGGCTGGCATAAGAAGAAGAAGAGATCCCGTGTCACCGCCACCGGGCTGATTTAAATAAAGTCCGTCATGGCCTTTCTGTCCCCCAATGTCGAGTCCCACACAGCACCGAGTGAAACGCACGCACTCTCGGATCCCTGCTCGCTGCCGTTCCCCGCCACCCAGCCCAGCCATTCGCTCACCACCACCTCCTGTCCCTCCTATCCCACCCTTTGTCCTGACCACACGCCGTGCGTTCATCCGGCCATCCATCGCAGATCCCGCCCCTGCGCCTGATCCCCATCGAAACCGTCCGCGGGAGGACCGTTCGAATGCTGCCGACGTGTGCTGCGAGTCGCAGGCTGGTGGTGCACTAATTCCTTGCCATGCATAACTCGACAGGACCTTTGACCACGTAACACTTGTCCCCTTGTACGACCATTCCTCTCGCTTCCATCTAGCTTCACCTTGTCGTAACATCATCCATGTACTGACAGCGCCACATCTCGCGCCCATCGGTGCTTCCCGTGTCATCACGCTAATATCATCCCACAAATACGTATCGTATATTGTATAGTTCCAATCAACTCGCACGCCGATAACTTACGGATAGTCTACAAATCTGTTCGTCAGCCAAATCAACAAATCCAATCTTGTTTGCTCGTACCGGGTACACCATGTCCCATCCAAGATGCAAGACAAGAAAACAAAAACAGTCAAAGTCCCATCCTTTCTGCCAACGTCCGATCACCACCCGCATATGGGTGATTGAACCCACGATTTCTGCGCCCCGCACCGCCGCCGCCACCTGTCCCATTGCGCCGCGAGAACCGATCTCGGTCTCGGTCACGTTCGCGCTCCCTTTCTCGATCGCGCTCCCGCTCACGGCCACGCTCCTTCTCGCGCTGACGTGGTCGATCCCTCTCCTGGGGAGAACGCGGCCGAGTGCGCGTATCTTCATCCACTTCCATCTTTGCATTACCCTTTGGTCGAATCTCGGACGGCGAAACCCGAGGCGAATGCGACGGCTCGTGTTTGACAGTACTATGCCCTTTCGACGGCGGTAGCGACACGTTCGACTGTGCTGGCGATGCCTTGGCATCAGACAGACGTGGCTTCTTGTGTGCTCTTGGGCCCGTCGGAGGTGGCTTCGACAGTCCATTGGTAACCGGCGCATGTGGCGGGGGGTGGTATGAATCACGAGACGACGGATGGTGTATCTGTGAATTAATCTGCTTCTGCCGCAGAGAAGAATGGAAGCTTTGGTATGACCTATCCAATTCAGTCCTAAGATCCACAAGAGTAAATGACTGCGAGGGCTGGGGTAGCAGCGACAGCTTACGAGAGGGATGTGATCACTTGATGGGACCCTAAAAGAGCGTGGTTGGCATGAGCATAATTCGATACGGGTAATGCTCACCTCGGAGTGCACTCTCTAGTCTATCCACCACTCGCCGGAGCCCTCGCACTTCCTCTTTCAATTTCCCAGTTTCACCATGCCTCAGCAGATCGTACAGCTCATCATTCTCCTCCTGGAGCAAGCGTACGCGTTGAGTCAATGCAGCATTGACCGTACTCGAGGACGAAGGACTGGTGGGTGTCGCCTTGTTGACGTGTGGCAATAGCACAGACACTAGTGTAGGGGGTAACGTAATAGGATCCGACGTAGATGATTCTGGTTGTACGGCGAGAAACTGGCGAAGTCGAGAAATCTCGGTCTGCAAGGATTTCGGAAAGAGGTCAATAGACGGCCCAAGGCGGCATGGGCGCTCTCAAGTCGCCATTGGTCTCACCGTGAGTTCCGCAACTTGTGCATCCCGTTTTCGAAGAGCACTCTCAAGTTCTACCTCTCTTGGTGAGGGCAAGTCCATGTCCAAGCAAACGAACAAGTGATACAGGCGGACGTGCGCGGAGACGACGCCGCTGTGTGGTCGGTGGCAAGACCTAACGCGCCTCTTCTTCCACTTTGAGTTCATACCGTAAATGGAAGTGGCTGTGAATCACGGTCGAGCACTCTCCTGTTCTGCTCTACCAACCCATGCCAGTGCAACTTTGGATGCGGCGACGTTCCTTTTGAAACCCATCTATTTACCAAGTTGAAGCTCTTTTCTCTGCGGTCTCGCTCACACGTCCGTCTGCTTTGTATGTAGGGACATGTCTCGATGCGATCCCCGGTATACGGTGTAACGAATGACATCATCTCACGTGTTCACCCTCCTCTTGAACACTCGGTCCAGTATACGATGCTTGACCATCACCATGTCAAAAAGAGCGCGTAGTCCAAGTCCACCTGGCATGTCAAAGAAAGAAAGAACCACCCATCCATTCATGTTCAATAGAATCGCCACCGCTGACGCTGCAGCCGCCGTCCAAGCCAGCCCCCCTTTCCTGAGGTTGCTTGCAGAATTGCCTAGTGTGGTCCAAAACCAACAGCCAGGTAAATCGATAGTCTATTGGATGCGAATGGGCGATTTGCGCAGTAAGTCGGTTCACTGTAGCATGCAACGCTGTCGTCGTTCAAACACCTTTGACAGTCGTCGACAACAGAGCGCTTGCAGCTGCGTCTAAACAAGCTATCCAGAACAACATACCGCTCATAGTACTCTTCTTGTTCAGTCCCCAGGACTATATCGCCCATGGTAGGAGTAAGCGGAGAATCGACTTTGTGCTTCGCAATTTGTCCGAGATCAAGGTAAATTGGTCGAGCTCCACTTGTGCTGGCTGGCCCGCTAACAGATCATAGGAATCGCTTGCAAGGCTTGATATCCCTTTATACACGGTATCACACACTCCTCGACGTACCATTCCTTCAAAAATCATCTCAATCCTCGAATCTTTCCAATGCACAACGGTGTTTGCCAACATGGAGTACGAAGTAGACGAGCTCAGGCGTGACTTGGAAGTCCTCGCTATTTCGAAAGAAAAGGGCATTCGCCCACATTACTTCCATGACAGGTGTATTATTGAGCCTGGTGTCATCAAAACGAAAGATAGAAGAGCTCATATGGTATGACTGTCTCTGCTGCGCTTTCTTAATATGTTCACCTTATATTTTGTAGGTTTACTCTCCTTACCAAAGAATTTGGGTTGCGGAGCTCAACGAGAAAATTAGTACATATCTCGAAGAGTCTCCTCTCCCAGAGGCCAACCCGCATTCTGTCCGCCAAGACCCAATCTACGGCACACTGTTCAACACACCAGTGCCTCACGCCGTTGAGGGGTTTGAGTTAGACCCTGCAGATAGAGAGATAATGGTCAAGGTTTGGCCGGCGGGATCAACCGCTGTTCAAGAGGTGATGCCCAACTCGCGTATTCCACCCAAGCTCACTCTCATTTGTGCCATCCAGATACTTTCACGTTTTCTTAACACCAAGGCAAGGTCGTCGCAGTTGGGTACAGCAAACCCATTGGCGGATGGAGCAGAAGCATCCGATAAACAGAGTCGCATCTTCATGTACGCAGAAAGAAGGGACAGAGGGGATCAAGATACGACTTCCAGGCTCAGCCCTTATTTATCTGCGGGCGTCATGTCAACCCGGGAATGTATCCGTGCGACGATGACTCTAGCTGGATGCAAGAAGGTGGATGCTGGGCGGACTACGGGAGTCGGTCGCTGGGTTCAGGAGCTTGGTATGTCCACTTCCACGACGTCGAAAACCTTGCTCATATATAATACAGCCTGGCGAGATTTTTATACGAACGTATTGGCAAATTTCCCCCGGGTGTCGATGGGGCGACCATTCCAGGAGAGATTGGCGAGCGTGAGGTGGGAGGTCAATGAAGAACATCTTGATGCATGGAAGCAGGGAAAGACTGGGATTCCCATCGTCGACGCTGCTATGCGGCAAATGCATACAATGGGTACTTCACCTGAGGACCTTGACATTCGTGAATATGCCTAATGTGTTCTTCAGGTTGGATGCATAACCGGATGCGAATGATTGCCGCAATGTTTCTCTCCAAGGATCTGATGTTAGATTGGCGACTGGGCGAACAGGTGAGCTGCTCTATCTATCTATTACATAGTGCATTATTTACCAATATCGTACAAAGTACTTCATGGAACAGCTCATCGATGGCGACCTAGCCAGCAATAATGGCGGATGGCAATGGAGTGCATCCACTGGCGTCGACCCTGCACCTTATTTTCGTATCTTCAATCCATACACGCAGAGTTCAAAGGCAGATCCGACGGGTGATTACATCCGGATGTATGTCCCTGAACTGAGGAATCTGCAAGGGCCAGGTAGTGATCTTCCATTCTCGGAAAATTTGTTGACTGACTCGTGATGTAGAACTCCACAACCCGCCCCAAAAGGTCGCGGATAAACTGGGATATCCGAGGCCCATTGTTGAACATTCAAATGTTAGGGAGAGGGCGATCAGGAGGTATAAGAATCCGGGTCAAGAGTGAACGTTTGAACAACGTCGCACAAGTAGTTTGCCGCGTAGAACATGAGTTTCCAAAAAAGGCAGTGTAGATGGTGTTCTGCTCGCTTGACTTGTCGCGTTGTGCCAGTGTGAGGTCGGTCCAAACCAAGATTCTCTGCGATCATGGACGCAAAGATCAACTCTTTAGCATCGCGCGTGGTCGAATCGAACCGTTCACGAGAGGAGACAGAAGACGACGACGATGCCATCTTTGCAGAACTAGAAGCAGAGATCGAGAACGCTGATTCAGCTGCATTCAGGGAGCACGGACTTGAACAGCTCAGATTGCAGTGTGTACTGCATTCGCTCCTCGAGATGCCCGGCAAAAATTAACATGATATGCATCAGGTCTAACAAGCTGAAAGAGATGCACGAGAACGCGCACGGGTCTTATGCCGAGATCACCAACGAGAAAGAAGTCATTCGGATAAGTGCGTGAGTGATGTCTTTGGGAAATCAAGGTGCTCGTTGCGAAGCTGATGCATCGTCAGTAACGAACCTCGCTGCATAATACATTTCTATCACAGCAACTTCAAAAGATGTGAAATCATGGACAAGCACCTCGCGGTAAGCAGCTCGCCAAGGGCTTCCCGGGCCGTGTTCCCACTGACGGTACTCCTAGTAGAAACTAGCGCCAAAGTACTTTGCCACACGCTTCGTTCGTGTGTTTGTGGAAAACGTACCGTGGTTGGTCGAACGACTGTCCATTCAGGTGCTTCCGTGTGTGGTGTGCTTTGTGAATGGTGTCTCGAAGGATCGGTGGGTTTGTCATATTACTATTCGTTCCAATTCTCACATTTGTTGCCAGTCTTATTGGATTCGAAGAGCTTGGGAATAGCGATATGTTTGAAACTGCTGTTCTCGAACTCAGGCTTTCACAAAGTGGTAAATCCTCTTCTCTGACCTTGGGGTCTTGTATCGCGTATTGATATGCCTCGAATAGGTGTTCTGCAAAAGGCTGAGAACTCGTTCAATGCTTCGTACACTATCGGTCATCGCGGGTCAGCCAGGGATAATTCCAGAAAGGCAGATGAAGATGACGAAGACTTTGATCTCGATGATTGAATTGTCGCTGCCTTCTTTTTTGCTACTTCGAGAGACCTGCGAGGGATTGTATGATATGAATGGCAATTTCCTAATCGAGCGAGTTGTTGTGTTGTGGAGATCTCTACATTACATGTCCATGTTCCACCATGAAGCTCGTCGGAAAGTATATCGATAAAAGCGGCACAGTAAGTTTGCGATTTGTATTCGACTGCATTACTCATGGACACAGGGCTATGTCACCCTCCGTCCTGAGGATGACGAAGACATCTGGCATCTGTACAATCTCATACAACAAGACGACTTGGTCAGAGCTCCTGCTGTCCGGTATGACGTCGCGCTGAACCTCTTCTTGTGAGATATAAATGATGGTTGTAGACGAGTACAGAACATATCAGCAACTGGTTCTACCGAATCTCATCGAATCAGACTTAGACTTACGCTGCAAGTCTCCAAAGTGGAATACTCTTCCTCTGGTGCCCAATCATCTACAACAGATCAAGCATCTTCGACATCTTCCGCTCCGCCTCCAACGACCGCTGCACTCCATATATCTGGCCGAGTGACGTCCGAAAATGAACATGTCAGGATGGGGGCCTTCCACACCCTTGACATCGAGCCAAATCGTGATGTCCGGATTGAAAAGATCGAAGGATGGGATAGCATAGCGCTCTCTCGCGTTGAAGAGTCCTGTCTGCCCGGACGCGGGGCGGAGGTTGGTGCGGTCGTCTGCGGTGAAGGAACCGCAGCCTTTTGCATGTTGTCCCAGCATCTCACCGTCATAACACACCGCTTGTCTGTACCCATACCTCGCAAGGCTTCTGCACCTGGGACATCTCAGCACGAGAGAGCGATGGCAAAGTTTTACACGATGGTCTACGATGCGTTCGTCCGGCACATTCCTTTCACCAATCCGAGTCTACGTGCTATCGTGTTCGCAAGTCCTGGCTGGGTGAGAGATGCAGTCTATTCCACGATGATGACCGAAGCTGGGAAACGAAATGACAAATTATTGGCGAAATCGCTGCGGGAAAAGGCTCTCAAAGTTCACATCAGCAGTGCACACGTCCACAGCTTGGTAGAAGTCTTGAAGAGTCCCGAGGTACACTTCAACCCTAATCAACCGCCACCCGCTCACCTATTATAGATCGTCGCACAGTTAAAGGAGACAAAGTTTGCCCGCGAGGGTATTGTCCTGGACAGGTGACTTTCCTCCTTTGCGATTGGGCAGAATTGCTCAGAGACTATATAGGTTTTTCAAGATGCTAGGATCAGACGAAATGCGTGCATGGTATGGGCCCGAGCATGTTTTTCTGGCTGCAGATCGAGGAGCGGTCGGTACGCTCCTAATATCTGATGAACTTTTCCGGTATGGATCAATATTCTCGGCCAGTTCGTCAAGAATAAAGTTTTTTCTACAGTGCGAGTGATCCAAAGACCAGGAAGCGGTACGTGTCGCTGGTTGAAAGCGTACAGCAGAAAGGGGCGGAGATAGTGATCTTCTCTAGCATGCACGAATCCGGTCAACGTGTGTGGGTGCTGGTATAGCTGCAAACTTTCTAACCCTTCTTTAGAGCTAAATCAACTAACGGGGGTCGCTGCAATCCTGACTTTCCCACTTGACATCGAGGTGATTGAAGCAGAAGAGAAGGAAGCAGCTGAAGAAGCCGAGCGAGAGAGGCTAGAGCAAGAGGATGCGGTTGGGTAATGACTTGACATCGATGTATATACCCCGAATCATTCCCAGATTCTCCGACCTTTTTGAGTCTAACGATATCATCTGGACAGGCGCCTCTCATAGGCTTCCCATCCTGCAGCTTGGTATCTCTGTGCTTGCTTTCGAACCTCCCCTGCGTCGATGTCATGACCAGTGCCAAAAATCCCTCTGCCCACAATGATTACATCGCACCCACTCTCTGTCACCACCTCAGCTGGCGTCCGATACTGTTGTCCCATAGCACCACCCTTGGCATCTAATCCGACGCCAGGGGAGAGGATCAGGAAATCCTCGTCACCAACATTGCCGGTCTCTCGTGCCCCGACATCCTCCATGCGATGCTGTGCAATGAATCCGATGACAAAGTCACGTCGAGCGCGCGCCATGCGAACCGCATCTTCGGTGTATGCGCCAGTCGCGAGGGCACCTTTTGAGCTCATCTCGGCGAGCAAAATTAGTCCTCTCTCGAGGGGGAGACCAACTGATGCAAGGCCGGTGATAATAGAGGGGCCTGATACAGCGTGTGCGTTTGTTAAATGCGCCCAACTTGCGATCTTGTAAACCCCGCTGGAGTACTGGAGTGCGACAGTGTTACCTTGAGTAAAATGCTTAGCACAGGGCCAAGATCAGCGATTCTGGGAGCCTCACCTATGTCTGCGAACTTGCGATCCTCGAAGATCAAGAACTCGTACTTCTTGCTAAGCGCCTGCAATTCCTCGATGAGGGATGGGTCATAGTCCTCCAGGATGTCGATATGCGTCTGATCATCAGGGCCGTGAGCAAAGTCTTGGTGACGAAAGCAAGAGCGATATACCTTTATGAGACAGACGTAGGGTCCAACAGCGTCGATGATGGCAAGGAAATCTTTCTTGCGAGTGACATCGACGCTGACGGAGAGATTGGTTCTTTTCTTTGCCATGAGATACAGGAGGGCTCGTGCAGCGGGATTGTTGTGTTTTTGAGCGCGATCCTCATAGCTGCGTAGATGAGGCGACGACATGGACTGATGTAGATTTGGCTACGTTGATGTCTACGTTGATGTCAGCCCCCATCCGTGAACGCGAGGACGACGACAGCGAATCTAGGTCCCCAAAGCGCACCAAAACAACCGAGTCTGACGACAACCACAGCACCGGTCAAGGCTCCCAACTAGTGCAGGAATCGAACCGTGACGAAGAGTCCATCCTTCCACCCAGCCACATCCTCCTGGGTCTCAGCTCACCACAGACCACCTCGCACGGACTCCGTCAGCTGCGAGAATGCGACGTCGGAATCTCTGAATACATAGGTCGCGATCTTCCACCAATAAGCTGCATCATCAAGCAACGGTGAGCAAGTCTAGGCCTGCGCCGTTGTAGCGAAACCTTGACTGTTCGTAGATTTACAGATTTTCTGGTCAACGAAGTTGATTTAGATCACCAGGTAGTGTACATCAAGTCGCTCGGTCTGCCGGAATCAAAGAAAGACAAGACTACTTTGTCAGTTCTCGCTGCAGAGACTGCCGACGTATCGACGCAAGAAACCACCGACGTTCAAGATAACGACACCAACGAGCAGGCAGGGTCTTCGAAGGTACATCGGTCAGGCAATGCTGCTGTTGGCGAAGAACATCAAGACGGGGTAGTAGCTGACGACCAAGTCATCTGGGACGACACATTCGAATCATCATTGTCGCCCTTCCTTTCTGAATCATCGATTGCCGAACTTAGAACAATGTACCTTGACGGTCCCGAACCTCCACGAGTAAGCGACAGCGGTTGGGTGGGCATGGTGCACAAAAAGTCAGAAGGAGTCGAAGTCTCCGAACAAGAGGTTATTCGCAACCAAGAGAACGCGTCTTACTCTTCCGACAACAAGCGAGGAAAAAACCAAAATGCTCGTGGCGGGAACAGGAGACAAAGAGGTCGTGGCGGTCGCTCACAAGGCAGCGAGCGGGAAGACCACCGGAAGGTCCTCAGCGAAGTGTGTAATTCAGCGGGACTGTTTTATTACTTCTCACACACGAGCGTAGCCCATCGGCTCAAAAAGCACACGGACGTCCCTTCACCAGGTAGTACGAAAGTTATTCAGGGGGAAACTTGAAAGTGAAACGGATCTGTCTACCCCAGCTGGAGAGGAAGGCTCTCGCATCATCATCAGGTGGTCAAGAAGAGCCGGTGGTCGTGGAGGTTCGCGTGGTAATCCTCAAAAACCTTTCAAATGTTCTTTCGTTCTGACTCATGTCCAGCTCGGGGAGAACGAGCGTCGCGCGGGGAATACCCTCCATATATTCACTTCACGCTGCAAAAGACAAACCGCGACACACAGGACGCGCTTGCATACCTATCCCGTACTTTGCATGTCAACGTCAAGGATCTCGCTGTTGCTGGCACGAAAGACAAAAGAGGTGTCACAGTGCAACGCGTATCATTGCGGCGTGGCAACAAAACTGTTGATGACGTATGGAAAGCTGCCAATCAAATCAGTCGGCGCTCAGTCGGCGAGGCAGTCACTCAAAGGGGAGAGCGTGGTGTTCGCATTGCGGACCTGAAATACCGCAAAGCGGGATTAGAGCTTGGTATGCTCAAAGGTAACCAGTTTGTGATCACCTTACGGTTAGCCCAATTTCCGCTCTCTCCGATCAGTGGGCATCCTTGATCCAGACCCATTCTTAGGAATCTGCAAGTCGATTCAATGGGTACGCTTGATCTAGTTATGAGCAGCATCAAACAAAAGGGTTTTATCAACTATTACGGTATAGTACCGTAACGTGATATTTGAAAGTAAAGCCTGACTGCTTACAGGTATGCAGCGGTTTGGTACAGCTGCAGTTCCTACACATACTATTGGCTTGGCTTTTCTCCGATCTGACTGGCACAAGGCTGTTTCCCTGATCCTTCAGGTACGGCCCGGCGAACACCCGGACGTCGTCGCAGCTCGCGAGGCATGGTTGGTCGATCACGATCTGGATCGTGCCCTTGCCCTCATGCCTCGTCGTGTTGTCGCGGAGAGGTGCGTATTAGAAAGCTACAAAAAGCAGGGTGGCGAGACAAGAAACGCCATGGGCGCACTCTCGACCGTACGTTGTGCGACCTCTTCACGTCCAATAGGCATGCTAAGTCGTGTATTGTACAAGATTCCGCGCAACCTCAGGTTGATGTACATACATGCATACCAGTCATACGTGTGGAACGCGATCGTCTCGGAACGCATCCGCATGCATGGCGCCGACAAGACAGTCCCTGGGGATCTGATATATGAAGGAGAACCGGCAGGTAAAACGACACTGGGTGACCCAGACCCGGATGAAACTATGGCAGTTGACGAACACGGTGGATTCATCCAGCTACACTCTCGGTTGATTGCATCTAATCTGTATTTCTAAGGCGATGCTCCTACTAAAGCTCGTAAAGTGCAGTGGGTTCCACCGAAAGTGAAAACACTAACTGCAGAAGACGCTCATAAATACTCAATTTTTGATGTGATCATGCCACTACCCGGGAGAGACGTAGAGTACCCCGGTGGCCCACTTGGAGAACGGTATCGTGAATTCTTAACAAGAGATGGGCTGGATCCCGATAATTTTATTCGTAAGCAAAAGTAAGACGAGTTCGACTGTACTCTGGACCTAGCTGAACAACTTGTATCAGAGAATACACCCTCAATGGATCCTACCGAAAGATTCTTCAATTACCAAAGAATATGTCGTGGTCTGTTCTCCGATACACAGACCCCGATGTCGCGCTAGCGCAGGCGGACGAAGACAAACTCTTGGGCTTTGACCCGCCCAGTGTAGTGGAGAACGGCAAATTCATGGCTCTGCAAACCAAACTAATACTTGGGACGGCAGCATACGCCACAATGGCTCTTCGGGAGCTCACCAAAACGGAGACGAGCTCACATTTCCAGACGGAACTCACACAAGCCTCTGAAGACCAACAATTTCGAGGTACGACGCTCCCCAGTGTAGGCGATCTCAAAGAAGAGGAAATCGCAGAGCCGGAAAAGCAACGACAATTGGATTCGACCCATATGAGAGAATGAAAAATATGGTGGTGTTCAAGTAGATTTCTAGTTGACGATAAAACGAGACTTGATGTGTTTTGTAGCACATTCAATGAGTGGAATGCGCAGAACCCGTGGCTGTGTTAATCCGTAGTCTTTCCCCTCAGCCTGCTGATGAGATGGGTAAGATAGACAAAATTGTTTTCTTATCCCTGGTATTAGATCTCTTCGGTCAGTCCGTGCTGGCAGGTTTCCGAATCACTGTTTTGCTGACGTGGACGGAAGCTTTCACAGTTCCGCTCCCTCTCTTCCCTCGAATCATCGAATGGTATACGGCGGTAAGTGTACGGCGTACCACGTCCCATTTATCCCTGCTAACTTGTACCAGAAAGAAGGCTCTGATCCTTCCGGCTTGTTATCGCGAACGTTGTTTACAACCTCTTCCATTCGTGCACTCTTCTATAAACCTAATAATAACCCCCAGAGATGGGACGTGGTGCTTCTGGGTAAGTCCACATATGTTGAATGTATTTAGTATCATTCACTCGTTACGCAGGGGGGTTGATGGGTTCAGCCTTCTCGTGTGTGTGTCCACTCATAAAATGCAACTGGCGCTGACTCCACGGTTTTTCAAGAATGCTCCAGTTCCTCGTCGCTCCGCTGATCGGTGCACTTTCTGACAAGTATGGACGTAGGAACGTCCTACTCATCACCATGGCCGGGAATATTCTCTCTGCACTCGTGTAGGCTATCTTCCTATTGACTAACGCAATCCTTACTATGTTATATCGAAGATGGATCAAGGCCACCACGTTTTCGTCTTACATGCTCTCCCGTATAATTGGGGGACTTAGCGAGGGCAACGTACAATTGGCGACGTATGTACTTTCCTCGGCCATGACTCAACCGTTTTATTGGACCCCAAACAGTGCAATTCTCTCAGATATCACCACCCCAGCGGAGCGCTCCAGGTCTCTTGCGCAAATCGGTATCGCGTTCGCAATCTGCTTTTGCATAGGTCCACCTATTGGAGCGTACTTCGCGTCTCAGCCTGTTCCAGCTTCCGTGAGAGCATTGGGCATTGAACTAAACATTTACGCTGTCCCTGCACTGATCACTCTGGTGCTTCTGTCCGTAGAGACATTGTTTTTGGCAGCAGTGCTTCCGGAAACCAGAGGCTCCAAACCAATTGGTGGCAAGGTCGCACCATCGCAAGCAAACAAAGTGGAGGAATCAAAGACAAAGTCACCAGCAACAGTTCGAGAACGGCTGGACCTCCTGCAGACGTTGCGATGGCTTCATTTCTTCTTTTTGGTCCTCTTCTCTGGAGTCGAGTTCACACTCACATTCCTCACGTTTGATCGTTCGTCATACTCTGCTCAGTGAAACACTTGACTTATTCGTGTCTCTACAGTTTTTGATTGGAGCAACAGCCAGAATGGTGCACTAATCGGGTCCATAGGTATAATTAGCGCTCTACTCCAAGGTGGGTACGTGCGTCGGACAGTTTCCAGGGTGGGGGAGGGAAAAATGGCGAGACGTGGTGTGATCAGCTGCGCCGCTGGACTCGTGTTGCTCTCCATGG
>JBBPQR010000096.1:0-19432 GCA_038092615.1 Boletus sphaerocystis | reverse complement strand
CCAAGCTCTGTAGGGGACTACGACGTACGGGTACAAGGGGTTCTAAGGAGTCCTACGAGATTCAGACGTGGGGTATATATACGTGTCAGGATGCCAGTAGAATACCAATGGGGCTTACAACATGGTAGCGTAGTAATGAACACAAGGCCGGTGGCGAGGTAATCAAGGGAGAAGAAACCTTCCGACAATAGTGAACGAACACGGAGATCCATAGCAGGCGGCGATTACTACTTACGTCTTCGAAGCGACGGAGGCTCGTCATGGCATTTGCCATTGCCAGTGGGATAGGATGTTAGGACACAACTTATGGACCACACGAAGAGTGATGGTTTACACAAGAAGGATAGAATATTCTGGGAGTGGGGAACTACGACAGAGATGTCCTTACTTATATACTACTTGCCTCAAGGCTTACTCATGTTTACAATGAGGTGATGATGTCATACTACGTCATAGTCTAGATTGGTCTGGAATGTGATAGAATGTGTGATAATGTGAAAATGTGAAAGGAAGAAAGAAAAGGAAATAAGGTTCTAACATTACCCCCTTTTCAAGGCATGACATCCACGACACGTGTAGTATCGGCTAGGGGTATTTCAAACATGTGATCGGGATATTTTTGGAATTTTTTACGATATTCAAGAAAGTCGGAAGAAGAGAATAGAGGGGAAGGTTTTATGGGATTTTCTTGTCGAAGGCATATAGGACAGGAGCAAGGGGAGTCGGATTCGTTGGATGAGTAGTGCATTTGAACCTTTTTGGCGGATTGTGGGGCTGTGGGATGTTTTTGATAGAAGTCTTTTATAGTATCCTTGGCATGAGGTAGTTTGGTTTTGACAATCCATTCATTTTCTTCATAAGGAAATCCTTTCCAAGATACGAGATATTCAATACGTCCACGACGCTCTCTAGAAGCAACGATCTCTTCAATTTCTTGCTCTTCTAGTCCGTTAATAAGGTCAGGTGGTGGAGGAGGAACATGTTTTTGTGAAGGGAATGTTCCTTGGGTGTATGGGTGTAAGAGGGATTCGTGGAGGATGGGGTGGATAGCGCACCATTTGGGATCGAGTTTTAATTTATATGCACTGGAGCCGATCTTTTTTATTACTTTAAAAGGACCGTATCGTTTATCGTCAAGTTTTTTTGATGGACGATCGGATCTGATGTTGGTCCCTTCTAGAAGTACAAGGTCTCCTGGTTTATATTCGGAGATTGGGCGTGTTTTTTGATTGTAGTATTTTTTCATGTCATTGGCAGCGTGTTCCAACGATTCCCTCGCTAATTTGAGTGTTCCCTGCATTGTCTCCACAAATTCTTTTGCTGACTCATTTCGGACTTGTTTTTGATATTCTCCATGGATGTTTGGTTGTTGACCGTAGTTGAGCATAAATGGGGAATAGCCACTTGATGACGTGGTGTTTTGATTGTGGGCAAATTCCGCTATGGCTAACCATTCTACCCAGTCGTTTTGTGGGTGATTGGTATACAACTGAAGGTATTGTTTGACTGTGGAGTTATATCTTTCTGTTTGTCCATCCATCTGTGGATGATAGACTGTTGATGGATTGCCTTCGATTTTTAAGAGCGTGTATAATGCCTCCATGAAGTTAGAGATGAACTGAGGGCCTCGATCGGAGATTACTTTGTGGGGAGTTCCATGAAGTTTGAATATGTGGTCATGGAATATAGTTGCGACTCCCTTGGCAGGTATCTCGGTGTTTACAGGAAATAGTCGAATCATTTTTGAGAATTGATCAACTACTGTGAGAATAGCATTTTTTCCCTAAGATTACAGTAATGGTCCAATGATGTTGATGGAGATGATTTCCCATAGTGCGTTTGGGATTTCATTTGGCTGTAAAGGGGTTTTATTTGATTGGTGGATGGTTTTAGCTTTTTGGCACCTATCACAGCCTTTGACGTATGTTTTGACATCTTTTCTCATTGTTTGTTGCGGAGCATCACTTCAACCATATAAATAATGGCGAACCCCATCAAGGGGATGGTGGAAGGCGATGGCGAGGAGTACCGAGACGGCATAAGGAGCCTTTTACTGTGGCATAACAGGCAAGAGGGGAATAGCCCTCCACTGTGGATGCTCAGGCGGTTCGGACGTAGGGAACCGGGTAAGAACCAAGTGAATAGACTGGACTATTTAGAGTTTAGGGTACGGTATATATATGTAAGGGAGCCCTTTAGGGCAGACGTGAGAAGGTACTCTAGGGCCGGTATAGAAGGAGTCCATGCGGTGGACATGAGGTATGATGTCATAATGACATCATTGCCTAGACTATGACGTCGTAGACCTAGACCGCTATGTCAGCATGTCACGTGCCAGATCACGTGACTCTCCCAAGGGTAAGATATAAATAAGATCTAAGACAGATAACCGGATGGTCACGTGACCAGTCACGTGACGTTATCTGATAAGATAAGATAAGAGAAACCGTTCATAAGTGAGTCCGAGTGTAATTGCAAGTATCGTAGCTCGTCCGATAACATTGTTGGCCAATAGTATTTAGTTGAGATGAGATCCCTTGTTCGTCTGATTCCCGGGTGTCTGGCTATTGGGTGATCGTGGTTTTTCTTCAATATGCGTTCTCTTAGTTTGTTATTTTTTGGGATATAGAGAAGCTTTTTGAAGTACACGATCCCGTTTGCTTCCTTCCAGGAATCTCCTTTTTGTAATCCAGTGATTGTGTATTTTTCACACTGATGCTGGAGTTTGGTCACCATTGACTCAACTGTTTCGCTTTCCTCCTGTCCAGATAAATCTAAACGGGTACTTGTCGAAGACAATTGTTTTATCACATGGATTGTTGGGAAATCTGGCGAGTTTAGTGATGTTGTTTCGAATTTAGACGGAGGAATGAGGATTTGCTGTTTGTTGTCATTTTCCACCCCCTTTTCAAAGTCTGACCTCTGAGACAGAGGATCCACGGGATTGGTTTTTCCTGATCAATGTTTGATGATGTAATGATATTCCGATAAGGTTTGTTGCCAGCAGGCTTGTCGTCGAGACAGATCTTGTGGGGATTTGAAATAGACAAGATTTTGATGGTCAGTGAGGATCTCGAATGTTGTGCGGCATCGAGGAGGTAGTGGTGCCATTCTTTGATGGCGAAGATAATTGCTGCTAATTCAAGATCCGCAGCATGGTAATTTCATTCCGCATCAGATAAAGATCTGGATATGAAAGCGATTGGATGCCAGTGGTCATCTTGTTTTTGTGAAAGGACTGGGCCAAGACCGATTCTGGAGCCATCAGTTTCGATTCGGAATGGATCAGTGTCAGTTGGCATGTGGAGGATGGGTGTGGAGGTAATAGCCGTCTTCAAAGTTTTGTAGGCTTTTTAGTGATCATTGTCCCAAATGAATTCCTTCTTTTCAGAGGTTAGGTTGTTTAAGGGACAGGCGATTTTGGTGAAATCTTTTACAAATCATTGGTAGAAGTTTAAGAAGCCTAGGAAACCGCAAATTTGTTGTCGTGTAGTTGGTGTTGGCCATTCCATAATGCCTTTGACTTTGGTGGGGTCCATTTGGATGGATTGATTTCCGACAATGAGCCTGAGATATTCGGTTTGTTTTTGTTCAAACTTGCATTTGGTGTGTTTTAGATAGAGTTTGTTGTCTCATAAGATCTGAAGTACTTCGGATACAATTTGTCGATGTTCTTCCAGCGTTGCTGTGAAGATCATGATATCATCCATGTAGATCACTACTTTGCCTCAACTGATTAGGTGAAACTGGATGAAAGCTTGAACGAGTTAATCCTACTAGACAGTAGGAGTGACAAGAGAACTTATAGAGACAACAGTTTGTGAGTCGGAGTTGACGACGATGATGAGCAATATGGTGAACGATGATGATGGTATTGAGACGAAATAACGACGTAGCATCCGTTGACGAGGATGAGTTCGGCGAAGTGCAAGGGTAAGGGAAAGGAGTAGTAAACAAAGTGTCCAGGCCCCCAAGGGAGAGTAGACAAGTGAATAGGACTAAGGAAAAGACGACGAGAGGGAACGGTATATATATGATACTAGGGCGGTTTAGGGTAGGTCGCCTAAGTCCTAAATAGTTGAGGGCTGGTGAGGGAAAGACAGAGATAAGGAAACATGAAGAAACAGCAAGGTAACTGTGAGGCGTGACATCATAGATAGATGAGAGTCTGGACTTGGTCTGGACTCAAGTCATGTGTTATCCCACAGTCACATGTGAGGTCACGTGACGAAGAAGAGCAGAAAGTCACGTGATCCTAAAAAGGGGTCAAGTCATGTGACTGCGAAAGTGAAAAAGTACTAAGTACGACGAGACGAAGAAAAGTGAAAAACGTAGCATGATGGTCCTGAACTATAACATCAGGTTGCGGAAGAGCTGATTCATCATGGTTTGAAAGGTAGCGGGCGAATTGGTTAACTCGAAGAACATGACGAGTGGTTCAAACAACCCTCTATTGGTTCGAAAGGCTGCTTTCCATTCGTCGCCTTCTTTCATTCGTATATTGTTATATCCCCAACGAATGTCTAGTTTGGTGAAGTACATGGCATTTTTTAGTTTATCCACCAATTTGGATATCAGGGGTAGGGGATATCGGTTCTTGATGGTAATGGCGTTTAATTTTCGATAGTCTTGTACCGGTCTCAGTTTTCCATCTTTCTTTTTTATGAAGAAGAAGGCTGATGCAAAAGGAGATTTGGACGGTCTGATTTGTCCTGATTTTAGATTTTCCTCCAGGAATGCATCAAGTTCCTTTTGTTCATCAATCGTAAGATTGTATGTTTTGCAATCGATTACGTGATCTCCTGGTATTATTTCGACAGCGTGATCCCACGGTCGTCACGGTGGTAATTCATTGAAGTTTTCTTTATCGAACACATCTTTGTATTGATGGTAATATTTGGGTACGACTTCTTCGAAGGTTTGTTTTTGTTTTTGGAGATTAGCTTCAATGGCAAGTTCTGTGGATGTGGTAGTGCGTATGTATTCATCCATGTCAATACCGAATAGTCTTTCATCATCTTTGATTGTCTTGTGGTATTCCTCGTCATCTTCCACGGGTATTAACTCTGGTAGATGGTCGTCGTGACATACAAGTTGGATTGTTTGTTTTTTCCAGTTGATGATGGGATTGTGTTGTCTTAGCCAATCATAGCCTAGGAATATGGCATGGGTGGACAGGGACGTGACTGCTAAAGCAAGTTGTTCTGAGTGGTCGTCGATTTGCATTTCAACTGTTGCAAATTGTGTGATGGTTCCATTGGAGTTTTTGGTTCCATCTGCATTGTATATTGGAATTGGTATTGGTATGTCGTGAATGGGTATGTTATTTTCCAGTACAAATTTCTGGTCTATAGACGAGGCACTACACTCGGAGTCGATTAACGCTACGATGGATAGTTTGGCCTCGTCAGACTTTGTGATGACGACTTTGGTTTCTAAGAAATCTTTGGATCTTTTCCTTTTTACAAACTTTGGTTTGTTTTGGAGATCTCTTAGGTGGAGATAAGATTCCAAAGGAGATATTTGTTTTATTTTTTGCACGAGTTCTGTTGTTACTTCCGATACTTGCGAGTCGTGTACGAAGGATCTTAGATGTTTGATCGATCGTTCATCATTGTTTTGGTCTGTGACTTTCTTTATCCATTCAACAGACCATGAATCAATGATATTCATCCAAGCGTTTCAATTACTCTCCCTCTTCTGTGAAGAGGAACAGGGCTAATCAGGCCCATCTTTGGTCAGATGTTGGAGAATTCAGATTTTTTGGTTGGTTGATCCAAAACTGTCTTTTCCTCTTTGAGTGTTTTCAAGATTTATTTTTTACTTCTTTTAATTTAGGATTCTCGATTTTCTCAACGATGAGCTGTGCTACTCAATCGTCGGTTTTAACCTCAAATGGAGTTTTTCCATGATTGAATAGTAGGACTTTCAGGGGTCCTCTGTAGTCGGCATCAATTACTCCTACTCTGACATCAATTATGTGTTTGGTGGCTAGGCCACTTCTGGGGGCGATTCTGCCATAAGTGCCTTTTGGTAGGGCGATCGAGATTTCAGTATTTACCAAGCCTTTGTCTTGGGCTGGCATTGTTATTTCCTCAGTGCTATACAAGTTGAAACCTGCAGCTTCTTTGGAACCCTTAGTTGGGATTTTTGCCTTTGGTGATAATTTTTTAATTGGAATTTCTGGTTCGTTTTCTTCCAATTCAGTCTTTTCAATGGTCAAAACAGAATATTTATTGACAGAAGATTTAGGACATGTAGGCGACTGAGTAACTACTGTCCTTCAGCAAAATCCTTTTCTATTTTCTCGATCTTCTCTGCTAGTTCTTTCCCAGTGGAGTATTCTACAGTTTGTCTGTGGATTATGATTGAGCGGGCACGTGGTTTGAGATGTTCTTTGCATGGCCAAGGTTTCTCACATTTGAAACATTTACCCTCGGCACGTGCCTTAGAGATATCCATTGGTGCTCCTTGGCCTCTGAATGTTCCCACTTGGTTCAGATGCACTTCAGGTGCCTTGGATGTGGACACAGCAGTATTAGAAGTCCGAGCCAGTTTGGGTTTCCAGGTTTGCGGTTGAGGTGTGTTCCTAAATTCCTTCTTTCTGGCTTCGATTTCTTTTAGAATTTGGTCGGCTTTTGTAAGGTGAGCCTCCCATTCAGCAATGTTGTTGAGTTCCATCAACTCGGGCTTGGCCCGTTTGGTATACTCAATGACGTCATTGTGGACGCCGTGTCTGGCAATGCAGATCAACATGCATTGGCAGTGTGTGATGTTGAGATTGGCCTCAATGACCAAGTGTTTCATCTGTACAAAGAAGTCTTCGACGGTTTCATTGGAGTACTGCTGGAGGTTCATTAGTTTTTCCTCGGCATCTCGATGTAAGCCTGTGGGCTGGAAGGTTTTCTTCAGAGCTTCTTCAAACTCTGAGAATTTTGCTGTTTCAGCAATTCCTTGTGTGATGAATGTTACGATCCCTCTATTTTTCCCCTATTTTTCCATATTTTTCCCTATTTTTCCTGACTTGCTATGGCCACTTTCCTTGCTAGCCCCTATCTCTCAATCACGCCCGCCATAGCTCGTCTACAAGTTTACTAGGGGCCTGCCCTGAACTAGTCATGTGACTTGCGCACAGACCAATGGACCTTACCCGAAGGCTGTACCGGATCATAGCCGCATGTCACACAGCACGGCCCACAGCCTTACATAGCCCCCCTTAATCTCCCCGCACAGCCTTACATAGCTACATGGCACACAGCCTCGCATTGCCATGCATCACACTGCCCCGCACTGCCGCATGTCACACAGCCCAGTGCATAGCCTCGCATAGCCACATGTCACACAGCATGGCACACAGCCTCACACTGCCACACACCGCACAGCCTAGTGCACAGCCGCATCATAGCCATGTACCGCATAGCCTCCTTCATCTCCGCGCATAGCCTGGCTCACAGCCTTACACAGCCCACACAGCAAACACAGCTTGTACAGCATTCGGCATTGCCTTATAGCATAGCCTTGCACCATGGGTCAAGGGTATATCCTTATATAGGTACTGTACAGTTCTAGACACCAAACATGTACACACATAGTAGGATAGTATATAAGGCTCATTGCCACTCCAGAGAACCTCAGTCTTGTTCTCTTGGAGTTTCCCCAACTTCACACCCAGTCTAAGGCTTACACTTGACTAGCAAGCACCTGCTCCATTGGTAAGGGGTTGGTTGTTTCAATGAAAAGGTCGGCGAAGTGACCAGTGGTGTTTGTCCCTTTCATGAAGGATAGCACAATGAGGATTTTTTGCTGGTCCGTGGGTTCTCTCTTGATGAACCCTTGGAGGTAGAGACGGACTGTCCTCCACCATTTGTTATAGTTCTGGACCTCACACTGCGTTTTTCTCATTTTATTCACTTCATCGTACTTAGCACTTTTCATTTTCACAGTCACGTGACCTAGTCACATGACTTGACCCCTTTTAGGATCACGTGACTTTCTGCTCTTCCTCATCACGTGACCATGGGACAACACGTGACTCAAGTCCAGACCAAATCCAGACTCTCGTCTATCTATGATGTCACGCCTCACGGTTACCTTGCTGTTTCCTCATGTTTCCTTATCTTTGTCCTTCCCTCACCGCCCCTCAACTATTTAGGACTCAAACGACCTACCCTAAACCATCCTAGTATCATATATAGACCGTTCCCTCTCGTTGTCTTTTCCTTAGTCCTATTCACTTGTCTACTCTCCCTTGGGGGCCTGGACATTTTGTTTACTACTCCATTTCCTTACCCTTGCACTGCGCCGAACTCATCCTTGTTAACGGATGCTGCGTTGTTTCTACGTATCAATACCATCATCATCTTGTGTTATCGCGCTCGTTGTCGTCTACGACACCGACTCTTGACTCGTCGTCTCTATCAGTTCCCTCATCATACCTGCTGGAACGCAGGTCTAACTCGTCCAAGTTCCCATCCAGTTTCACTTGAATAGGACTCCCCTATTCCTCACTATGTTCCCCTCCTTACCTTCTTATGTGCACTCACTTTCTGTACCAAGCCGAACACCGTTAGGAATTGAACACTCTCGAGTTTTATCGCACCTACTGTTATAGTTCAGGACCCATATGCTACACTTTTCATTTTCTTCACCTAATCGTACTTAACAACTTTCACTTTTGAAGTCACATGACCAAGTCACCTGACTTACCCCTTTTTCAGATCACGTGACGTTCCACTCTTCTTTGTCATGTGACCTCACACGTGACCGTGGGACAACACGTGACTCGAGTCTAGGCCTGGTCCAGACTCTCGTCTTATCTATGATGTCACGCCTCACGGTTACCTTGCGTTTCCCTCATGTTCTCTTATCATTGACTTTCCCTCACCAGCCCTCAAGTATTTAGGACTCAGACGACCTACCCTAAACTCCCCTAGTATCATATATACCGATCCCTCTCATCGTCTTTTCCTTAGTCCTATTCACTTGTCTACTCTCCACTGGGGGCCTGGACTCTTGTTTACTACTCCTCTTTCCTATTATTGCACTTAGCCGCTTCATCCTCGCTATTGAATGCTACGTCGTTTCATCCTCGCTATTGAATGCTACGTCGTTTCATCCTCGCTATCGAATGCTACGTCGTTTCATCGTCTCTTTACCAATCAACGATTTCACCGTCCTCGTCCTCGTCGTAATTGACACCCACCGCCGCCTCGTCATCAGTATTAGTTCCCTCGTCCAACCTATAAACTAGGTTGTACTCGATTAAGGTCTAGTCCCGTTACACCTACCGACTTCACCAAGGAACCCTGCCTCCCACTCCTTACACACTTGAGGCGGAAAACCCCAACGCTACTGGAACGCAGGTCTAACTCGTCCAAGTTCCCATCCGGTTTCACCATTGGACGAATTTCTTTTTATCGCCATCATATTCTGATGATTTATTGGCGATTGATTTTCCAATCCTCCGTTGTGGGAGATGGACTTGTGGCGATGTGGTTGGTGCCATTGGCGGGAGCCTAGGCGAGATGGGGTTTGCCTGCCTAAATGGCGAGTGGATTGCAGTGGTCGGCCAAGTGGCCTTTGAGGTATTGGTGCATATACCACCAAAGCGGGTACTGTAGGAGGGGGAGGTGTATCAGCCCGTGACGGAGGGAGAGGAGGGTATGTTGGTACTCCGTTGGGGTTGAATACCGGTGGTTTGGTCATTGCCTGGAGGATGACGCTGCCGAACCATTCCCTTGTTCTTTCGGTAAATTCTTGCACTGTGGTGCAAATGATGGCAGCTTCCCTGACCAGTGGGGAGGTGGCACATGTGGGAGTGATGGATGAGGCTTGTGACATTTTTATCTCAAAATGAGAAACAGATGTCAAATGGGTAGGGAGGTGACGTGGAAGTGGACACGATGACCGAGCTAGAAACTCCTCACAAAATGCGACTTGTAACTATTAGGTCTGAAAGCGGGATGAATAGAAGCATGGGGGAGGACGAAGATATACTCGTGGGCAGAGTATGGAACGATCTTCATTTTCGGGTTTGTCCCAAACAGGGTCATATTCGGTACAGATGTATTTGTAGAGGGGTTGTTTTCAAGGAGCGGGAGGAGGAGTAGGAAGTGGGGTTGTTGGTGGGCGAACAGGATAGTTGTGGAAGCAATAAGTTCGCGCCACAGTGGAGATAGACACTATATCCGAGCAGGAAGAGTCCTTGTAAAATACGACTTCTCAACCTTCAGGACCGAGTGCGAGAGAATGGGTGTGAAGGCACGAGCTTCACGGAAAGATGTATGGTCCATTGATGTATGAGAGTTGGAATAAGGTGGGGGAGACCAGAAACACCTGGCTACGGCAGCTTGATACATCAAGCAAAATGATGTGACAATAACTGTAATTATGTGAACAGCAGACATTATTGATTTGTCTTACATAGCAGCCTCTAGCACTCTGCTAATACGCCCCCTTGTGCACTATAGGGAAAACAATGTTATCCTTATTTATAACAGCGGACGACCGTATATGCAAGCGTGTGACAGATGCTTTTTCTGGATTATCACGGAATCACTGAGTTCTCGAGGAACTAATCTCCTTAACTCTGGAGTCCGGGTTTGCAAGCAGTTGTGAGGAACGATGGAGTGAAGGGCTCAATGTCGAGGAACGTGGAACGGTGTAGAAGAAGAGGATGTCAGTGACGAAGTGTCGAGGACGGAGAGTACTTTCAGAATAATGTTAGGACACAACTTATGGACCACACGAAGAGTGATGGTTTACACAAGAAGGATAGAATATTCTGAAAGTGGGGAACTATGACAGAGATGTCCTTACTTATATACTACTTGCCTCAAGGCTTACTCATGTTTACAATGAGGTAATTATGTCATACTACATCATAGTCTAGAATGGTCTGGAATGTGATAATGTGAAAATGTGAAAGGAAGAAAGAAAAGGAAATAAGGTTCTAACACAGGAGCTACTACATGCATTTTCAGTGACTCGTTATCTTTTTAGCAGACGCATGCAAATTTTAACAGGAAGAGGTAGACGAATGTCTGGTAAAAAAGTTCACTGGAACGTGGGTCAGAAATCCAGGTCGACAAAAGTTCTGACATAATCCACTCAACTCCCCATGAGTGAGTTGGACTCCTGACAATCTTGTTGCGTCATCGATGAATATGATTTGGGGACTGGCAACCACAAAGACTCATGTCATGCATCATAATGGACGCCAAACAAAGGTGACAGTCTGTAGAGATACCACCACAGGTACCACTGCTCCTGCAAATGATTGTACCTTCTGTGCAAGATATTGACAAAGCTGTGCTTGAGTTGTAACACAAACCATTCATTGTTACAAACTGCTTATACTTGGTTGCAGACTTTTATCGCTTACTGAGGCTACTCAGAGAGTGGGCCAATAGCAACCACAGATATGAATTAATAGCTATGTGATCTTTGTGGTACTTACTTGAGTACATGGTGACTTTGCATACAACTTGAAGTTGACTTGCCGTAATACTACTAGGTCCTGGGTCATGCCATAGGACTCCTCCTCTCCATTATATCACATTTTATTGAACTCACTGGCAGGCCTGAGCAGCATATGTTTACTGGTCCGAATCCGAATTTCGCCATGATGACGACAGAAATCTGTCTGCAGATACCACATTCAACAAACATCTCATTCATACATACAGGAAGCTACACATGACAGCCCAATGTCAACACGATTCAGGAAACAATAAATAGCGACTACAAGATATGCGCATCCTCTTGGGGGGCCTTGTTCGACCCAAGGACTTTAACATCACCCGGAACTCCGTCAACGGTCTTCATGAAGCCAAGTGTAGTGAGACCAACTGTTTGACACAATCAAAAAGATGAGAAAAGATAGTAGGTGTGGGTGCTGCTTACTTCCATCCTTGTGGTGCCTTGGAATGCGACGATCGGTCCGAAAGTCACCCAGGGAGTACCGAGGTATTCAGTGGTTCCACTCCATGGGCCTGAAAAAGAGATGAAAAAAAATCAGCACTCAATGCTTAATATTCAATGTTTGGCTTATGGGAGTGTATTCTGACCTTTAATGTTCACCTTCCCAGTACGCTTGTCAAAGACGACAAATCCGATGGATGCGACCCGCTTGTTGTTTCGCTATAGTTTAGGACCTCACGCTACATTTTTACTGTCTTTCAATTGTTGTACTTAACATATTTCCACTTTCGCAGTCATGTGACCAAGTCACATGACTTACCCCTTTTCCGATCACATGACATTCTGCTCTTCCTCATCACGTGATCCTTGCACATGACCACGGGAACCACGTGACCTCGAGCCCAGACCCAGTCTAGACTCTCACCTTATCTATGAGGTCATGCCATATGGACACCTTGCTTGTTACACATGTTCCTTATCTTTCTTCCTTTCTTCTTTCTCTCACACCGGCCCTCAATCCTTTCGGACTCAGACGACCTACCCTAAAGCACCTTACTTACATATATAAACCGTACCTCTACGTCATCTCTCCCTAGTCCTATTCATCTGTCTAACTCTTCCTTGGGGGCCTTGGACTTACTGTTTACCACTCTATTTCTACCATTGCACTTGCCACTTCATCCTTGTTATTGGATGCTTCATTTGTTAACCATTATTACTGCCATCTCAAATCTGTATCTTGTTATCTGCATCGAAGCCAACCTTGAAGCACGTCGTCTTCTTGTCACTGTATTCCTCCTCCAATGGGTGTTTCCTATTGTTGTCGTCTAAGGTTCTCATCTGGTTTCACCTGAATAGGACTGCAGTGAAGCCCAACCCTGCTACATTGCCCTTCCCTTATATTCTATGCACACTCACTTCTTGAACCATTATGAACGTCGACAAGAAGTAGCAGCCTTACAACTCTTCACACTAAACCGTCAACCAACACCTCTGCCTGCCAACTACCTGTTACTGAAACCAGATGAGAACCTGAACAACTTAGACCTGCGTATCGGCAGGGATGAGGCATGAACTGATAGAGATGACTTGTTGGAGACGAGTGTCGACGATGACGACAAGGGCGATGGTGAAAGATGAAGTTGGTATTGAAATGTAGAAATGACGTAGCATCCGATAACAAGGATGAAACAGCAGAAGTGCAAGGGTAGAGAAAGGAGTAGTAAACTAAATGTCCAGGCCTCCAAGGGAGAGTAGACAAGTGAATAGGACTAAGGAAAAGACGACGAGAGGGAACGGTATACATATGATACTAGGGTGGTTTAGGGTAGGTCGTCTGAGTCCTAAATAGTTGAGGGCCGGTGAGAGAAAGTCAATGAGAAGGAAACATGAGGGAAACGCAAGGTAACTGTGAGGTGTGACATCATAGATAAGACGAGAGTCTGGACCGGGTCTAGACTCGAGTCACGTGTTGTCCCACGGTCACGTGTGAGGTCACGTGACTTAAGAAGAGCAGAATGTCACGTGACCTGAAAAGGGGGTATGTCAGGTGACTTGGTCACGTGACTTCAAAAGTGAAAGTTGTTAAGTACAATTAGGTGGAGAAAATGAAAAGTGTAGCATATGGGTCCTGAACTATAACAGTTACTGGAAAACCCAGATAACATCGACCCTAACAACTCGACCCCGGGTCCTTTCAATTTTATACGACACCCAACACCCATCCTCCTTATGCCAGAACCTGAGCAAGTTCAGGTGCCAGAACACGCCCGTCCGCGCACCCCCTCCCCTGCAGTCAAGCTTGCTCCTGTCCACTGACAATGTCAGCCTCGCATTAAAAAGGCAAGACATCCAAAATACAGTCATCCTCTGAGAACAGTTCTGGAGGAGGTTCACATGTTATGATCCCACTCCCTCCTATGTCGCCCATCCTGGTATCACCAGAAGTAAATTCCCCCATCCTTTCCTCCCCATCCATCACACTCTCCTCTCCAAGAATGTCTGTTGTCACTCCTGACGGTCCAACATGGCGGGACGTCATTAATGCCATGGTAACCATGCAAGGCATGCTCCAGACATCTATCGCTGCCCACGCCGCTCCTTCCCCTCCTCCTTGTTGCACTGATGCTGACGGCGAACCTCTAAGCCCACTGTTTGACGATCCACTCCTGGTGTATCAAAGGGCCAGACTCCCGACAAAATTAATCACTGAACTGGGTACCTGGGTGTTACGCTTGGCCTGAGTGTGGACAAGTGAAGACCTGAAGGGTGAAGGCGACAGTCTTCCAAAGAGTCGCATCAAGGGGTTTCCTGTAAGCAAAGGTGTTGGAGGTTTTCCAACCAAGATGATGGGCCACTACCACAAAGGTAAGGCTTGGAGATCAGCAGCAGTGGTTGCTGAGATGAGGTTAAGACAAGGAGCACCCGCTCAGAAGTAGGGTGATGACTTAGAGAAGTCCAAGGACAAGGAGAGGGGAAGCGATATATTGAGGCTAGGAACTCAGGTGGGAGTTCAGGTAAGACTAGCGTGGGGAATACATGCAGGTATCGAAGGGTTTATATACTAAGGCCAAGTGGGGATGACTAATCAGATGGAATGGAATAGAAATGGAGAGAACGATTAGTCAGTGGAGTTAACAATAGAAACCAAGTAAGCGATGCGATGGCATCGGTTAAAAGTGTAAGCAAGAATGAGTAAGCGATGTGATGACATTGGTAGAAGAGTAAGCAACAATGAATAAGCAAGGTGAGAGATACTTGGTGGAGCCCAAACAGCCAAGTATGAGTCCAAGAGCAAGGCAAGCGGAGGACTGGTACATGTGTCAGTGAGGTTGGTCCTCATCTGAAGAAAGAAGTACAAGAGAAGAAAAAGAAACATAACACTGGGACGGCAACCGGAACACTTTTCGCTCATGGTGGGTCCAGGTAGAAATCAGGGTACAGTGTCACAATGGTTTAGACAACCGTCAACGAGCTGCAGCGGTTCTCTTGTGGATGAATGGAAAAGCGGAAAATTTCGCCTGCATCACGATGGAAAAATATGCAGAACTAGGATCTTCCCTCACCGCCTCTGCCCTTATGTGGCCCTCATGGGCAACACTCAAGGAAGAAATTGAAAACATCTTCCGAATTGATGTGTTGAAACAAGAAGCCTACCTATCCTTGGTAGCGCTTAAACAAGGTAATCTCCCAGTGGAGATCTTCACACAGCAGTTCGAGTTGCTCCGCAAGGACGCTGATCTAGCCATCACCGACTCTGCCACCTTATAACTATACAAAGACCAGCTCGATTACCAAATATACTTCCAAATCTCCATACACAACCCACCAATCGAGGACATGTTAGCTTCGTGGCAAAAGGAAGCCAATCAGATCGGCAAAATGTTCACCACAATGCACCTCGAATGGCAAAACCTTCCAACCAGACCTTGGAATGAGCCCCGATTTACCGAGGTCGGTACACAGCCCGGTCGGGGGGCACCAATGGACACGCGGGCTGTCCAATCAAACACCAAAACCCACAAATGCTACAACTGTGAAGAGGTCGGTCACCTCTTTTGCAATTGCAAGAAACCCTGTTGTCTTCATGGCCGACAAGTATTCGACCCCACCACTGGTCAAACCTGTTACATTCTGCCATGCTCCAATATCCACGAGATCAAACTTGCCCCAACCACCGGTATCGCCCCTGTTCCCACCTCATCTCATCCTGTGCCTTCGCTAGCACCCTCATCTGCCCCGCTGTGGCAGACAGAGGAAGCGAAGGCCTTCTATTTTGATATGTTCGCGGCACAAGCCTGGCAGCTAGCTGCCGACAGACTTAAGGGAAAAGGCCAAGCCAAATGAACCTGGGAGGTGTTCATTTGGCCAAGGACAATAAATTTTCTTTTTCTTCATCTTCTCTTTCTCATAATCGTTACACTGTCTTAGGGGAGATGGATGGTGGGTTGGTTGACAATAACTCATTGAACTTTGTATTATCTAGTTCTTCTTTTACACCTTCTGAAGGAGTGCCTCATTTGAGCATGGCACCAGAAGTAAAACAAAGTATGCTTAATTCTCCTCAAAAAATAAAAAATACTTCCATTCAATCTTTTTCTTCGTTAAAATCCTCCCCTGCTAACCTTAACCTCAGGATTATTCCCGATAGCAATGAATTCGAAATCACCACTGATATTTATTACAAAAACAATGACAAATGGCAAAAAATAACAGAAAAGGCTCTATTGGACTCTGGTACTTGCCAGACATTCGTGGACAAAAAATGAGTACAGTCTCTAGGTGTTTCCACCAAAAAATTATCCCTTCCTCGTTCCATCTCTAACACTAACAGATCGACTTCATTGCACAGAAATATCACTAATTACGTCTCTTTAGTCTTATCATACCAAGGACACTCTGAGGGTGTAGACACCCTGGTAACTAATTTGGGTACTCACAAGCTTTATTTAGGATACAATTGGTTTAAATGCCACAACCCCCTCATTGACTGGGTTGAAAAAACAATCAACTTTTGCCGCTGCACACGTAACTGTGTTACAATCAACACAGCAAACCTTATCAAAGGGATCTGGAATCCCTCAATTCGATCTATTGAGGAAGGACTCACTGAAAAGGTACCTCCTCAGTATCATGAATTTCTTGATGTCTTTAGCAAAAATGAATCACAATGAATGCTGGTCCACAAACCCTGGGATCATGCCATCAACCTCAAACCTGACTTCATATCCAAAAAGGGTCAGGTAATCCCTCTCTCCAACGCTGAACTTGAAGAAGTTCGTAATTTTATAGCTTCTGAGCAAGAGAAGGGCTATATCTGCCCTTCCAAGTCTCCACAAACTGCACCGGTATTCTTTATTCCAAAAAAGACTGGTGAAAAACAATTGGTCATGGACTACCGATATTTAAACGAGGGTACAGTAAAAAATTCTTACCCTCTTCCTCTCATTTCAGCACTCGTTGATCACCTTAAAGGCACAGACAAATTTACCTGCCTTGACCTTAGGTGGGGATACAACAATGTTCACATTAAAGAAGGCGACGAGTGGAAAGCCATGTTTGTAATGCTGCTAGGGGCTTACGAGCCCATTGTAATGTATTTTGGCATGACTAACAGTCTGCCTACCTTCCAACAGATGATGAACGACATATTCAACGACATGTACGCCGTTGTCATCATCTACTTGGATGACATGTGTATTTATACAACAAACAAATCCAACGACAAACACTCCGAGATTGTCAAGGATCTCTGCAGGCTTCGTGAGAACGACCTTTATGCAAAACCTGAAAAATGTATATTTAACGCTGACAAAGTGGACTTTTTAGGCATGACAGTCTCAGCCGATGGTGTTGGCATGCAACCAAAAAAGGTAGATGCCATCCTCGATTGGTCAGTGCCTACAAAATTAAAATAACTCCAATCCTTTCTGGGACTATGTAACTATTACCGACGATTTATTAACGGCTTTGGACAGATCACCCGCCCCCTTAATGACCTCACAAAGAAAAATATTCCTTACATCTGGGGGGAGGCACAACAGAAAGCGTTTGACACACTCAAATGACAATTTACAACTGTGCCACTTCTGGCTTTTCCCAACTCCACCAAGGACATGTGTGTTGAAACAGATGCTAGCGACATCGCCACTGGTGCGGTGTTGTCGGTCCTAAGGGAGGATAAATTATGGCACCCTTGCATCTTTCTTTCTCATTCTTTTTCTTCTGCCAAATGCAACTACCTAGTCTATGACAAGGAGTTGCTAGCCATTATATGCACTTTTGAGGAGTGGCATCATTATCTTATTGGAAAGGCTAATTTTGAGATTTGGACAGATCACAAAAATCTTGAATACTGGAAGAAGCCACAAACACTTTCTGGTCGCCAGGCGCGATGGCACAAACTCTTACAAGAGTTCAACTATACCCTCATTTACAAACCCGGCAACACAAACTGTTATAGTTCTGGACCTCGCGCTACATTTTTCTCATTTTATTCACTTCATCGTACTTAGCACTTTTCACTTTCACAGTCACATGACCTAGTCACATGACTTGACCCCTTTAGGATCACATGACTTTCTGCTCTTCCTCGTCACGTGACCTCACATGTGACCATGGGACAACATGTGATTCGAGTCTGGACCAAGTCCAGACTCTTGTCTACCTATGATGTCACGCCTCACGGTTACCTTGCTGTTTCCTCATGTTTCCTTATCTTTGTCTTTCCCTCACCAGCCCTCAACTATTTAGGACTCAGACGACCTACCCTAAACCACCCTAGTATCATATATATACCATTCCCTCTTGTCGTCTTTTCCTTAGTCCTATTCACTTGTCTACTCTCCCTTGGGGGCCTGGACACTTTGTTTACTACTCCTTTTCCTTACCCTTGCATTGTGCTGAATTCATCCTCGTTAATGGATGCTACGTTGTTTCTTTGTTTCAATACCATCATCATCTTGTGTTATCTCACTCGTCGTCGTCTACGACACCGACTCTTAGCTCGTCGTATCAATTAGTTCCCTTATCATACCTGCTGGAATGCAGGTCTAACTCGTCCAAGTTCTCATCCGGTTTCACAAACAGATGTGCCGATGCTTTATCCCATCACCCAGATCACGACGATGCAGTCGATAAATTAAATGAGAACATCACTGTTTTTACTTCAAGTGTTCTCTGTTCCTCCTCTTTATCTATTCCCATTGAGCTTACCTCCTCCGATGCCTGCTTACCCTCGAAGGGCTCCTCTTCTGCTGCAGGCTTTGACCTATACTCCACCATTGACCTTGACATCCCCGCCCATGATCAAAAACTCATCCTCATCCATGTCAAGATCCAACTCTGAAACCGGATGGAGACGTAGAACGAGGAAAGCCTAGCACAATAGGCCTGACGAGTGATTGAATAGAGACGACATGTTGACGAAGAGTATCGATGACGACGATAAGTTCCACGTGAAACAAGGCAAGTGGTATTTCGATGTGATACGTAAAGAGCATCCACTAACAAGGATGAATCGGCAAGTGCAAGGGTAGGAGTAGTAATCAGAATGCCCAGGCCCCCAAGGGAGAGTAGACAAGTGAATAGGACTGAGGAAAGACGACGAGAGGGAACGGTATATATAAGATACTAGGGGAGTTTAGGGTAGGTCGTCTGAGTCCTAAATACTTGAGGGCTGGTGAGGGAAAGTCAATGATAAGAGAACATGAGGGGAACACAAGGTAACCGTGAGGCGTGACATCATAGATAAGACGAGAGTCTGGACCAGGTCTAGACTCGAGTCATGTGTTGTCCCACAGTCACGTGTTAGGTCACATGACGAGGAAGAGTGGAATGTCACGTGATCTGAAAAGGGGTAAGTCAGGTGACTTGGTCACGTGACTGCGAAAGTGAAACAACTAAGTTCGATATGAAGAAAAATGAAAGTATGCAGCGTAAGGTCCTGAACTATAACACTACCCCCCATTCACCAGCTTCGAGATCCAGTCTCGAGTTGGTGAATTCCGAA